>JAZHGG010002759.1:0-13629 GCA_036785865.1 Coffea canephora
ACGTACTAGGGTTTTTACTTCCTATTTACTAATCTTATCTTATTGCTCCTAATCAATATTATTTCTACTTAAAAGTCACTTTTAATCACCAAATTTGATCCTTTTTCCGTACCAAAATTTCATCCGGCGAAAATCACAAAAACCCTAATTTTGCTCCAATGCTGAAACCGAAGAGTGAAACCCTACTTTCTAGGCTCACTTGCACTTATTATGGAATAATTGGATAGTAGGGCTTTAAATCTTAATCCCTACATAGGGTTTTCGAATACTCCTAAAACCAAAGTTACCGCCCAGCTAATGAATATATCAACGTAGAACGGACGGGGCTCAACATAGGCCTTCTGCTAGATCTATATTCCTGAGTAGAATAATTGGTGAGTTAGGCTTGAGTGCTATTTTTGTGGGGAGGGAAACCATTGGAGTCAAGTTGTTTACAAAATCCTCAAAAGGAGCTTGTTGGGAGGTATCTATGACTTTATCTCTGTTGATATATTCAAAGCTTTTTCCAGGAAAGTTTTCTATCAATGTACTATTTATATGGTCGACAAAGTTGTTCTTTGTTGTGAGTAGAGTCTGTTGGTATATGAATATGTTATTGTCTACAAATCTCTATAGATCAAGATACACTTGGTCGTGAGTTGTTTGAGTGATTCTTCTTCATTTTGTAAACGGTATCACAGCTTTTGAGGAATATGAACATTGTCATTCTGGATCAATGGTTCTGTTCCATTTTTTTATGCAGAGAAGATACTTGGTGAATCTGGATCTGCAGCTGCTCTCATGTTTTGCTTTAGCTCAAGTTTTTTGTAATTTCACCAGATATAAGATTTATGATGCTTGTATGTGTGAGAACCCGTATTTCCCTAATATTGTCCTAGGTTTTTCCCTTAATTGCATGTTTTCTGGCTTAGAAAATTTCTTGGTGGATTTTATGGGTAATTATAGTTTTTAATATGATTTTCCTAGCATTGGGTAGTTTTTGAAAAATTAAGAATATATATTGGACGTGGGACCCACTAGTGCGATAAGTTCGGAAAAATTCGGCCAATAAGGTTAAGTTTCGGATACTGTGAAAAATTTATCGGGTGTTAAGAGATAAGTAGGGTGTGTGAAGTGATTGATGTGAGAGAGAAAAGAATGATAAGAATGCATTAATGGAGGTGACAAGTGTCACCTTCTCATTGGATGGACTTTAAGAAACACTATTCACTTTCTTGACTTTTTTGACCAAAGGATTAAATATCAAAAAAATGCACAAAAACCACCATTTTTCTTCTCTTGTTGGCCGGCCATCTTGAGCAAAGAAGGAAGGAGAAACTCTTCAAGTTCTAGCTTCTACTTGGTGCAAATCAACCAAAAACATTTGCTTCCATCCATTTCACTCCATAAAATCCTACCTTCTAGTGCTAGTAAGGGTTGTAGTGAAGTTGTTTTGAAGAGCAAAGGTGTCCACAACCTCTCTTTCCCTTGTTTCTTGGTAAGTGATGCTACAACCTCTCCCCTATACCTAATGATGCTTATAATATGCTTAGAGGTGCCTTGGGTGATGAAATATATGATTTATTTCTTGATTTGAAGAGTTTTGGTGAAGTTTTTATTTTATTGGGAATTTTTCTGGTTTAATATGAAATGATTGTTGTAGCTATCTTGGATGATTGGAAATGGACTATAATGGTTCTAGTGGGTGTGAATTGTGGATAAATGCAATTAATTTTGGATTTGAATGGAAAATTGGAAAGTTAGGGTTCATAAAATCCCAATTCTGTCCGGTTTTAGATCACTGGTTAGAGGCCGAATTGGACTTTGCTCAAAACATGAAAGTTGTAGGTATTGATGTGTTTGAGGTGCCTGTAAAATTTCAGGTCATTTGGATGAGTGTAGAGTGAGTTATGCCGTTTTTACTGTAGCTGTTCTGCTTTGATCAGAATGCGAAAACTGCGATAGTAATTGGCCTTTTTGACTGGAATTGGTTTGGATTTTGGAGTTGGTGTCTTCTGATGAAATGTAGCTGAATGTCTTAGCTATCATATGCCTTTGGAATTTTGGCATTTGGACTTGTATGGACTGAGATATACCGATTACAGTTTTCTGTGTTTTGCAAACCTGTTTTGGGAATTCTGGGTTAGTATTTGGCATATTTGACCTAGTTGTGTTAAGAACTGGATTGAGTGGTCTTCTACATTGTTGTAGCCCTGTTTCTTAGCTTCGAAACGGTGGGTCTTACATCCCCAACCGATAATTGTAGTGAGAGTTGTGCCATTACCGCATTAGGAGGCCAAAACTGTTTTTGTTATTAGGGCTAATATAGTTACATTTCCTGATTTTCTGGTTTGCTATAGTTACATTTTCTGGGTTGTTGTTATGCCGTCCATTTATTTTCTTGGAAATTGAATGAGTTAAAATGGTTTTGGAAATGTATTTTGTATTAAATTTGGGTGTATTTCCTTGAGAATTTCATTGGATCGTTCAACTAAGGATTCGAGGGCTAAGTTCTAGTTACATTTGTATATTTCTGCAAGGCAACTAATGTGACCATTTTACCATTCGAAAGCATGAAACCCCAAATGTTCTTTATGCCTTTCCTATGAATACAAGTGAATTATTTTTAAGCGAGGCTCTAAGTGTGGAAGTTAACGTATTTTGTCTTCCTTTCGCATGCTTTATAGTGAAGACATTTAGCCTATACTATTTCTTTGAAAATGAGTTGATTTTGAACCACGTGAACAAATTTATTTATCAAGTTGGGTTATAAAGTGTTCTAGTTAGGTATTTTCCGTCGGAAACTTATTAACCTTTTTGGAGTTAGTTTTGTACTTAATTTACCAACCCTAGTTATTTCATCCACTGGCCCTAATGGACTCCTTTCACTTTAAAGTCACCTTTATCTGTTTTACTCGCTTTACTCGTACTTAGCCGAATTCCTTGATTTCACTTACTTGTTTTGCTATATGACTTGTAATATTCTTTTCGTTAATCTTAGGTTTTCTCGGTGACCGAGGGTAATATCTGGAAGAATATTTTGCACGTTATTTTGCGTAATTAGGTGAGTGTTCCTTGTTTGTTATGTTTCATGATGGTATGGCTTGTATGAATGATTGATAAATGTTAAATGCTTTCAATAATTGCTAAAACGAGTTTTTGAGGCAAGTGTGTACTTTATCGCACTCGGCCTAAATGATTGTGAAAGTTTCAATGATTGAACGATTGAAATGTTATTTGTGCATGAATGTAAGCCTTTGGGCTGAACTGGCCATTGCCCCTTGTTACCGGTCGTCTCGAGCCAGAAGCGGACTCGGTCGGGCGATTAGGGACTTGGGTGAACGTTTCGGTATACTCGAGTATTACCTTGTAGGTTGGTGGAGCCTGGCCAAAAGCCAGGGACGGGGTGAATGAATGAATGAACGAATGAATGAATGAGGGTTTTACTTATATAAAATGCATTTTTCAAATGATTGGAGACATAAGGGAATGAAAGGAGAATGAATGAATGAACGAATGAACGAATGGCTCCTTGTGAGCCCGTATCCTTTTCATGAATATGTTTATCGCTTTATTTGTACTTGTAACTTGAATTGTTGTTTATATGTATTGAATGCATTGATTCTCTTCTTGCCTATGTGTGCGGAACCTCACTGAGCTTTCCAGCTCATTCCTTTAGTTTTTGTTTTCCTTAGCAGGGGAAGACGTGCAAGGACGGAAGCTACTTATAGACTAGCCGGTCTAGAACTTTTGACTTTTTTTTTTATGGTTCTCGCCCCAATGTTTGGTGGGCTAGTTGTATGGAGAATAGAGAACCTTTGTACATACGTTGTATTGCTTTTGGGATGGTTATGTATATAAGTTTACGTTTAAGTTTGGAATTATTGTTATTTCGTTTGCTTTGTGGGTTTTATTGCCCTTTTCTTATAGTGACTGACTGAGTCCCGGCGAGAGCTGGGCAGGCGGTCCGCCGAACCCTTTGGTTCGCCTTAGGGGGAGGTGGGTCGTTACAGTTGGTATCAGAGCCGCTTCGCGTGGTCTCTGCGCGGAGTGAGCCTGGACTGAGTGTTGAATAGGTATAATGGACTAAGTGCTCGTTTGAGCATAAGCTATCTCTTATGGTATCTGAGGACCATAGATAGGTACGTCTGGTAGGAATTCCGATTGTAGATGGTTTACTCTTGGGACTGGCCAGCTCGAGAGGTGAATTATCTTATCTCGGATTCTCGTACCCGAGTACTCCAGAGTGGAGATGATGTTAAGTATATGAGCTTTATATGTTGGGACCATGAACAGGCTTGGTCCGACTAGAATGAATATAAGAGGTCGGCGGATATCTGGATTGATTAGAAAATGACGTGAGGGACTGGACGGGGTTACCTTAGCTGAGACGGGGACGACACATCACCACCTTGTTTGATTCGCCCGTGTATTCTTATTATATGACGTCCATTGCTGTAATTGTGCACATGAATATTTTTCCTGACTTGATGTGTACTTGTGTAATTGATCATCTATTTTCTTGAAATGTGGAGCATGTGCATATATGTTTACTTGTGTATTTGGTGCCTCAATTTTGGTTACTTTTGAGTCATCTTATTGCATTTATTCATTAAACTACTGTTGGAAAAAAAGAGGGAAGGAAAAATATGGACGGGAGACGTAGTCAGGGACGTGGTCGAGGTCGTGGAACTAAACGGACCCCAGAACCTAGAGCAGAAAGGGAAACGTCCGCTGAACAAGAACAAGAACCTAGAGTTGAGGCCGGGGACCAAATGGCGACGGCAATTCAACAGATGGCAACCATTTTGACAAGGTTGGTGGACCAACAAGGCCAAATGCCTGTAAATCAAACCCAGAACCCTGAAATAGGCGAAGATCGGGCTCTAGAGAGGTTTCAGAAGTTTAATCCTCCGAAATTCCTTGGAGGGCCTGATCCGGATATTGCTGAGCAATGGGTAGAGGCCATGGTGAATATATTCACAGCCTTAAACTACACCGAACAAAGGCAAGTGAACTTTGCAGTATTTCAATTTGAGGGACCGGCCCGAGCATGGTGGAATGTAATTCGAGCAAAATGGGAAAGAGAGCAGACTATTTGGACCTGGGCGAACTTTACCAGAGAATTTAATGAAAAGTATCTTCCACCTTTAGTTCAAGAAAGGAGGGAGGAGGAGTTTATTGGGCTACGCCAGGGAACATTAAGTGTGGCCGAATATGAGACAAAATTTACTAGGTTATCCAAGTTTGCTTCTGAACTGGTAGCCACTGAACGACGAAGAGTAAGACGGTTTATACAGGGACTGAATTTGGACATCCAAGAGGCGTTGGCAGCGGCGCAAGTGAATACTTTTACGGAGGCCCTTGAGAAGGCTCAACGAATCGAGAGTGCCAAGGCACAAGTAAAGGCCTCCCAAACTCGAAAAAGGGGTGCATCGGGCAGTGGATTGGAAGAGTTTATTGAAACGATGACGCCTTCTAAAGTGCAAAAGATGAGCCAGTTATCCTATCCGCCATGGACAATAGGGGCGATAGATGAGAGGTCTACTAAAGGAAGTCACATCGGATCTAAGGAGATTTCTCAAGATAGTCAAAAGATGACCTCTCACTTGATTTGCGGTTACTGTGGAAAGGCAAATCACACCGAGGATGCTTGTTGGCGGAAAGGGCGGAAATGTTTGATCTGTGGAAGCAGTGAACATCAAGTGAGCAATTGTCCGAGAAGACATCCACGTGAGGGTAGTACTCAGTCACTGGATGGAACTAAATCGAAACCGGTAAAAGAAAGAGGAAACCGAACAAGTGTACCGGCCAAAGCATATGCGTTAGATAACCGACCAGTTCCGGACTCGCCGGGTGCGAATGAAGGTGAGAAAAAATTTCGAGGACGAAATTTCCTAAGGGGGGGAGATTGTGAGAACCCGTATTTCCCTAATATTGTCCTAGGGTTTTTCCCTTAATTGCATGTTTTCTGGCTTAGAAAATTTCTTGGTGGATTTTATGGGTAATTATAGTTTTTAATATGATTTTCCTAGCATTGGGTAGTTTTTGAAAAATTAAGAATATATATTGGACGTGGGACCCACTAGTGCGATAAGTTCGGAAAAATTCGGCCAATAAGGTTAAGTTTCGGATACTGTGAAAAATTTATCGGGTGTTAAGAGATAAGTAGGGTGTGTGAAGTGATTGATGTGAGAGAGAAAAGAATGATAAGAATGCATTAATGGAGGTGACAAGTGTCACCTTCTCATTGGATGGACTTTAAGAAACACTATTCACTTTCTTGACTTTTTTGACCAAAGGATTAAATATCAAAAAAATGCACAAAAACCACCATTTTTCTTCTCTTGTTGGCCGGCCATCTTGAGCAAAGAAGGAAGGAGAAACTCTTCAAGTTCTAGCTTCTACTTGGTGCAAATCAACCAAAAACATTTGCTTCCATCCATTTCACTCCATAAAATCCTACCTTCTAGTGCTAGTAAGGGTTGTAGTGAAGTTGTTTTGAAGAGCAAAGGTGTCCACAACCTCTCTTTCCCTTGTTTCTTGGTAAGTGATGCTACAACCTCTCCCCTATACCTAATGATGCTTATAATATGCTTAGAGGTGCCTTGGGTGATGAAATATATGATTTATTTCTTGATTTGAAGAGTTTTGGTGAAGTTTTTATTTTATTGGGAATTTTTCTGGTTTAATATGAAATGATTGTTGTAGCTATCTTGGATGATTGGAAATGGACTATAATGGTTCTAGTGGGTGTGAATTGTGGATAAATGCAATTAATTTTGGATTTGAATGGAAAATTGGAAAGTTAGGGTTCATAAAATCCCAATTCTGTCCGGTTTTAGATCACTGGGTTAGAGGCCGAATTGGACTTTGCTCAAAACATGAAAGTTGTAGGTATTGATGTGTTTGAGGTGCCTGTAAAATTTCAGGTCATTTGGATGAGTGTAGAGTGAGTTATGCCGTTTTTACTGTAGCTGTTCTGCTTTGATCAGAATGCGAAAACTGCGATAGTAATTGGCCTTTTTGACTGGAATTGGTTTGGATTTTGGAGTTGGTGTCTTCTGATGAAATGTAGCTGAATGTCTTAGCTATCATATGCCTTTGGAATTTTGGCATTTGGACTTGTATGGACTGAGATATACCGATTACAGTTTTCTGTGTTTTGCAAACCTGTTTTGGGAATTCTGGGTTAGTATTTGGCATATTTGACCTAGTTGTGTTAAGAACTGGATTGAGTGGTCTTCTACATTGTTGTAGCCCTGTTTCTTAGCTTCGAAACGGTGGGTCTTACATCCCCAACCGATAATTGTAGTGAGAGTTGTGCCATTACCGCATTAGGAGGCCAAAACTGTTTTTGTTATTAGGGCTAATATAGTTACATTTCCTGATTTTCTGGTTTGCTATAGTTACATTTTCTGGGTTGTTGTTATGCCGTCCATTTATTTTCTTGGAAATTGAATGAGTTAAAATGGTTTTGGAAATGTATTTTGTATCAAATTTGGGTGTATTTCCTTGAGAATTTCATTGGATCGTTCAACTAAGGATTCGAGGGCTAAGTTCTAGTTACATTTGTATATTTCTGCAAGGCAACTAATGTGACCATTTTACCATTCGAAAGCATGAAACCCCAAATGTTCTTTATGCCTTTCCTATGAATACAAGTGAATTATTTTTAAGCGAGGCTCTAAGTGTGGAAGTTAACGTATTTTGTCTTCCTTTCGCATGCTTTATAGTGAAGACATTTAGCCTATACTATTTCTTTGAAAATGAGTTGATTTTGAACCACGTGAACAAATTTATTTATCAAGTTGGGTTATAAAGTGTTCTAGTTAGGTATTTTCCGTCGGAAACTTATTAACCTTTTTGGAGTTAGTTTTGTACTTAATTTACCAACCCTAGTTATTTCATCCACTGGCCCTAATGGACTCCTTTCACTTTAAAGTCACCTTTATCTGTTTTACTCGCTTTACTCGTACTTAGCCGAATTCCTTGATTTCACTTACTTGTTTTGCTATATGACTTGTAATATTCTTTTCGTTAAATCTTAGGTTTTCTCGGTGACCGAGGGTAATATCTGGAAGAATATTTTGCACGTTATTTTGCGTAATTAGGTGAGTGTTCCTTGTTTGTTATGTTTCATGATGGTATGGCTTGTATGAATGATTGATAAATGTTAAATGCTTTCAATAATTGCTAAAACGAGTTTTTGAGGCAAGTGTGTACTTTATCGCACTCGGCCTAAATGATTGTGAAAGTTTCAATGATTGAACGATTGAAATGTTATTTGTGCATGAATGTAAGCCTTTGGGCTGAACTGGCCATTGCCCCTTGTTACCGGTCGTCTCGAGCCAGAAGCGGACTCGGTCGGGCGATTAGGGACTTGGGTGAACGTTTCGGTATACTCGAGTATTACCTTGTAGGTTGGTGGAGCCTGGCCAAAAGCCAGGGACGGGGTGAATGAATGAATGAACGAATGAATGAATGAGGGTTTTACTTATATAAAATGCATTTTTCAAATGATTGGAGACATAAGGGAATGAAAGGAGAATGAATGAATGAACGAATGAACGAATGGCTCCTTGTGAGCCCGTATCCTTTTCATGAATATGTTTATCGCTTTATTTGTACTTGTAACTTGAATTGTTGTTTATATGTATTGAATGCATTGATTCTCTTCTTGCCTATGTGTGCGGAACCTCACTGAGCTTTCCAGCTCATTCCTTTAGTTTTTGTTTTCCTTAGCAGGGGAAGACGTGCAAGGACGGAAGCTACTTATAGACTAGCCGGTCTAGAACTTTTGACTTTTTTTTTATGGTTCTCGCCCCAATGTTTGGTGGGCTAGTTGTATGGAGAATAGAGAACCTTTGTACATACGTTGTATTGCTTTTGGGATGGTTATGTATATAAGTTTACGTTTAAGTTTGGAATTATTGTTATTTCGTTTGCTTTGTGGGTTTTATTGCCCTTTTCTTATAGTGACTGACTGAGTCCCGGCGAGAGCTGGGCAGGCGGTCCGCCGAACCCTTTGGTTCGCCTTAGGGGGAGGTGGGGTCGTTACAGTTGGTATCAGAGCCTGCTTCGCGTGGTCTCTGCGCGGAGTGAGCCTGGACTGAGTGTTGAATAGGTATAATGGACTAAGTGCTCGTTTGAGCATAAGCTATCTCTTATGGTATCTGAGGACCATAGATAGGTACGTCTGGTAGGAATTCCGATTGTAGATGGTTTACTCTTGGGACTGGCCAGCTCGAGAGGTGAATTATCTTATCTCGGATTCTCGTACCCGAGTACTCCAGAGTGGAGATGATGTTAAGTATATGAGCTTTATATGTTGGGACCATGAACAGGCTTGGTCCGACTAGAATGAATATAAGAGGTCGGCGGATATCTGGATTGATTAGAAAATGACGTGAGGGACTGGACGGGGTTACCTTAGCTGAGACGGGGACGACACATCACCACCTTGTTTGATTCGCCCGTGTATTCTTATTATATGACGTCCATTGCTGTAATTGTGCACATGAATATTTTTCCTGACTTGATGTGTACTTGTGTAATTGATCATCTATTTTCTTGAAATGTGGAGCATGTGCATATATGTTTACTTGTGTATTTGGTGCCTCAATTTTGGTTACTTTTGAGTCATCTTATTGCATTTATTCATTAAACTACTGTTGGAAAAAAAAGAGGGAAGGAAAAATATGGACGGGAGACGTAGTCAGGGACGTGGTCGAGGTCGTGGAACTAAACGGACCCCAGAACCTAGAGCAGAAAGGGAAACGTCCGCTGAACAAGAACAAGAACCTAGAGTTGAGGCCGGGGACCAAATGGCGACGGCAATTCAACAGATGGCAACCATTTTGACAAGGTTGGTGGACCAACAAGGCCAAATGCCTGTAAATCAAACCCAGAACCCTGAAATAGGCGAAGATCGGGCTCTAGAGAGGTTTCAGAAGTTTAATCCTCCGAAATTCCTTGGAGGGCCTGATCCGGATATTGCTGAGCAATGGGTAGAGGCCATGGTGAATATATTCACAGCCTTAAACTACACCGAACAAAGGCAAGTGAACTTTGCAGTATTTCAATTTGAGGGACCGGCCCGAGCATGGTGGAATGTAATTCGAGCAAAATGGGAAAGAGAGCAGACTATTTGGACCTGGGCGAACTTTACCAGAGAATTTAATGAAAAGTATCTTCCACCTTTAGTTCAAGAAAGGAGGGAGGAGGAGTTTATTGGGCTACGCCAGGGAACATTAAGTGTGGCCGAATATGAGACAAAATTTACTAGGTTATCCAAGTTTGCTTCTGAACTGGTAGCCACTGAACGACGAAGAGTAAGACGGTTTATACAGGGACTGAATTTGGACATCCAAGAGGCGTTGGCAGCGGCGCAAGTGAATACTTTTACGGAGGCCCTTGAGAAGGCTCAACGAATCGAGAGTGCCAAGGCACAAGTAAAGGCCTCCCAAACTCGAAAAAGGGGTGCATCGGGCAGTGGATTGGAAGAGTTTATTGAAACGATGACGCCTTCTAAAGTGCAAAAGATGAGCCAGTTATCCTATCCGCCATGGACAATAGGGGCGATAGATGAGAGGTCTACTAAAGGAAGTCACATCGGATCTAAGGAGATTTCTCAAGATAGTCAAAAGATGACCTCTCACTTGATTTGCGGTTACTGTGGAAAGGCAAATCACACCGAGGATGCTTGTTGGCGGAAAGGGCGGAAATGTTTGATCTGTGGAAGCAGTGAACATCAAGTGAGCAATTGTCCGAGAAGACATCCACGTGAGGGTAGTACTCAGTCACTGGATGGAACTAAATCGAAACCGGTAAAAGAAAGAGGAAACCGAACAAGTGTACCGGCCAAAGCATATGCGTTAGATAACCGACCAGTTCCGGACTCGCCGGGTGCGAATGAAGGTGAGAAAAAATTTCGAGGACGAAATTTCCTAAGGGGGGGAGATTGTGAGAACCCGTATTTCCCTAATATTGTCCTAGGGTTTTTCCCTTAATTGCATGTTTTCTGGCTTAGAAAATTTCTTGGTGGATTTTATGGGTAATTATAGTTTTTAATATGATTTTCCTAGCATTGGGTAGTTTTTGAAAAATTAAGAATATATATTGGACGTGGGACCCACTAGTGCGATAAGTTCGGAAAAATTCGGCCAATAAGGTTAAGTTTCGGATACTGTGAAAAATTTATCGGGTGTTAAGAGATAAGTAGGGTGTGTGAAGTGATTGATGTGAGAGAGAAAAGAATGATAAGAATGCATTAATGGAGGTGACAAGTGTCACCTTCTCATTGGATGGACTTTAAGAAACACTATTCACTTTCTTGACTTTTTTGACCAAAGGATTAAATATCAAAAAAATGCACAAAAACCACCATTTTTCTTCTCTTGTTGGCCGGCCATCTTGAGCAAAGAAGGAAGGAGAAACTCTTCAAGTTCTAGCTTCTACTTGGTGCAAATCAACCAAAAACATTTGCTTCCATCCATTTCACTCCATAAAATCCTACCTTCTAGTGCTAGTAAGGGTTGTAGTGAAGTTGTTTTGAAGAGCAAAGGTGTCCACAACCTCTCTTTCCCTTGTTTCTTGGTAAGTGATGCTACAACCTCTCCCCTATACCTAATGATGCTTATAATATGCTTAGAGGTGCCTTGGGTGATGAAATATATGATTTATTTCTTGATTTGAAGAGTTTTGGTGAAGTTTTTATTTTATTGGGAATTTTTCTGGTTTAATATGAAATGATTGTTGTAGCTATCTTGGATGATTGGAAATGGACTATAATGGTTCTAGTGGGTGTGAATTGTGGATAAATGCAATTAATTTTGGATTTGAATGGAAAATTGGAAAGTTAGGGTTCATAAAATCCCAATTCTGTCCGGTTTTAGATCACTGGGTTAGAGGCCGAATTGGACTTTGCTCAAAACATGAAAGTTGTAGGTATTGATGTGTTTGAGGTGCCTGTAAAATTTCAGGTCATTTGGATGAGTGTAGAGTGAGTTATGCCGTTTTTACTGTAGCTGTTCTGCTTTGATCAGAATGCGAAAACTGCGATAGTAATTGGCCTTTTTGACTGGAATTGGTTTGGATTTTGGAGTTGGTGTCTTCTGATGAAATGTAGCTGAATGTCTTAGCTATCATATGCCTTTGGAATTTTGGCATTTGGACTTGTATGGACTGAGATATACCGATTACAGTTTTCTGTGTTTTGCAAACCTGTTTTGGGAATTCTGGGTTAGTATTTGGCATATTTGACCTAGTTGTGTTAAGAACTGGATTGAGTGGTCTTCTACATTGTTGTAGCCCTGTTTCTTAGCTTCGAAACGGTGGGTCTTACATCCCCAACCGATAATTGTAGTGAGAGTTGTGCCATTACCGCATTAGGAGGCCAAAACTGTTTTTGTTATTAGGGCTAATATAGTTACATTTCCTGATTTTCTGGTTTGCTATAGTTACATTTTCTGGGTTGTTGTTATGCCGTCCATTTATTTTCTTGGAAATTGAATGAGTTAAAATGGTTTTGGAAATGTATTTTGTATCAAATTTGGGTGTATTTCCTTGAGAATTTCATTGGATCGTTCAACTAAGGATTCGAGGGCTAAGTTCTAGTTACATTTGTATATTTCTGCAAGGCAACTAATGTGACCATTTTACCATTCGAAAGCATGAAACCCCAAATGTTCTTTATGCCTTTCCTATGAATACAAGTGAATTATTTTTAAGCGAGGCTCTAAGTGTGGAAGTTAACGTATTTTGTCTTCCTTTCGCATGCTTTATAGTGAAGACATTTAGCCTATACTATTTCTTTGAAAATGAGTTGATTTTGAACCACGTGAACAAATTTATTTATCAAGTTGGGTTATAAAGTGTTCTAGTTAGGTATTTTCCGTCGGAAACTTATTAACCTTTTTGGAGTTAGTTTTGTACTTAATTTACCAACCCTAGTTATTTCATCCACTGGCCCTAATGGACTCCTTTCACTTTAAAGTCACCTTTATCTGTTTTACTCGCTTTACTCGTACTTAGCCGAATTCCTTGATTTCACTTACTTGTTTTGCTATATGACTTGTAATATTCTTTTCGTTAAATCTTAGGTTTTCTCGGTGACCGAGGGTAATATCTGGAAGAATATTTTGCACGTTATTTTGCGTAATTAGGTGAGTGTTCCTTGTTTGTTATGTTTCATGATGGTATGGCTTGTATGAATGATTGATAAATGTTAAATGCTTTCAATAATTGCTAAAACGAGTTTTTGAGGCAAGTGTGTACTTTATCGCACTCGGCCTAAATGATTGTGAAAGTTTCAATGATTGAACGATTGAAATGTTATTTGTGCATGAATGTAAGCCTTTGGGCTGAACTGGCCATTGCCCCTTGTTACCGGTCGTCTCGAGCCAGAAGCGGACTCGGTCGGGCGATTAGGGACTTGGGTGAACGTTTCGGTATACTCGAGTATTACCTTGTAGGTTGGTGGAGCCTGGCCAAAAGCCAGGGACGGGGTGAATGAATGAATGAACGAATGAATGAATGAGGGTTTTACTTATATAAAATGCATTTTTCAAATGATTGGAGACATAAGGGAATGAAAGGAGAATGAATGAATGAACGAATGAACGAATGGCTCCTTGTGAGCCCGTATCC
>JAZHGG010002861.1:0-12015 GCA_036785865.1 Coffea canephora
CTTGCTGAATGATATTGGATGAACTTGTTGTTGTGTGTGTACCTTGGGACTGGCTGAGGAAATAATGAAGCCATGATGGCTGGAAAAGTTAGCAATTTCAGGGGAAAGTGCTGTCCGAACTTTGAAGGGACTTGTTTGCATTGGTTTGTGATCTAAGACTTGGATTTGAGAAGACAATGTTATATGATGGATGATTCTGAGCATGGAGTGAGTGACCCTAAACTATTTCCAAAGTACTTGTGAAATGCTTCTTGCATTATTTATTCGTTGCATATCATGCGTGCTTGCATGTGGATTCATGACATGATTTGGCTTCAATGAGTTCTGGGAAAATCTAGTGCTGGCACCAATGTCTCCACCTTGTTTGTGGTTCATGTTCATGTTTATCTGGAGCTCAAAAAGGGGCTCCCTCTCAATGTTAATGTTAAATGATCTATTTGAGCGTTGGGTGTTCAAGTACTATGATTTCACTGGCTCACGAGAGCAATAAAAGGACATTTGTTCTTTGAATCACGACATCATCGAAAGGATCGAAATGCAATATTGTGAAATATATTTGATTACTGATTTTACTGGTTATTCGCTGAGCTTCTACTCACCCCAAAAATATTTTATTCCCGTCCACAGGGCTCAAGGCGAAGGAAGGCTTGTTGTGATTTTATTGTTGTGGAATTCCTCTTGTATAAGAATTGGGATCATGGATCCAGTGGCGTAGTGGAAGCGTGGACGCTTCGTTTTGATATGTAAATGTTGGAACATTTGATGTAATATTTGAGATTTATATTGTAATCTGTTTGAGGAATGTAGTGAACGACTGAGTCCCGGCGAGAGCTGGGCAGCGGTCCGCCGAACCCTGGGGTACGCCCTAGGGGGAGGTGGGGCTGTCACAGTTGGTATCAGAGTTTAGGCTTCAGATCTCTGTAGTGTATCCTAGGCTTGAAGTTTAGGATGCCGGACTGTGGGTTTGGTTTGCATATTAGTGATTCTTGCGGGATATCTCGACTTGATTGGT
Organism: Coffea canephora; assembly: GCA_036785865.1. NCBI lineage: Eukaryota > Viridiplantae > Streptophyta > Magnoliopsida > Gentianales > Rubiaceae > Coffea > Coffea canephora. The sequence continues at coordinate 1,013 of JAZHGG010002861.1, forward strand.
ACAAGAGGAATGTCGAGATGAGATTCTTTTAAGGAGGGGAGTTTGTGACGCCCCGAAAAAAAAATGAGTTTGAGAACCCGGAAATTTTCTAATCTTCTAGGGTTTATTTTTTTTAATCGCCCGCCTTTTCTACATTTTCTTGATTAGAAAAATTTCCCAGATAAAGTTTATGAGCAAAGATAGTTTTAAAATGATTTTTCTAGTATCGGTTAGTTTTTGAGAAATTAAGAGCGCTATTTTGAACGTGGGACCCGCAAGTGCGGTAAATGCATTATTTTTTGACAACTTGTTGGAATTTTGTATTAAGTGATATTATTTTACAAAGTGTTAAGATATTTGTATTGGAGAGACAAAAGGATAGAGTTGCATTAAAAAGGGTGACAAGTGTCACCTTCCTATTCAACCTTGAATTTGACCATTATTTCTTACCTTTACTAATACTCAATTTTGACCCAAAAAGCACCTAAATTTCTGCAAGCTTGGCCGAACCTCTTGGAGCAAAAATACAAGAAGAAAGCCTTCAACTCCAACTCCATTTCTTGCTCAATCTTGTGAATCAACCGTTAAACTTTCAAATTCCTCCACAAAAGTCACTTGTTTAGGAAGATTGAAGGTAGTGGTGGAGTGATTAGAGAAGGCAAAGGACTAAGCCATCAATTTTCTTGACATTTCAAGGTTCATGTCTAGCAATCCTTTCTTTGTTCTTGATTATGCTAAATTAGTGACTTGTGATGGCTAAAGAGATGGTTTGATGGATTATATCTTGAGTTGTGGTTGACTTGATGAAGTTTTATAATTTTTGGGGATTTTTCTGTTTTAATATGAACATAATTGTGTGGCTATATATGATGATTGGAAATGATGTTTAAGGACTCTATGAGGTGGAAAAAGTGGTCAATTGCAATCAATTTCTGTTTTGGAAGAAAATTTCAGAAAACTAGGTTTTGTGAAGAAACATTCTGCCCGAATTTTTAGCTCCTAGTTAGAGGCCGAATTGGCCTTAGCTTAAAACATAAATTGTAGGGAATGACATTTTAGAGGTGCCTACAAAATTTAAGGTCAATCGGAGTAGTGTAGAATGAGAAAAGTCGAAATTACTATTGCTGTTCTGGTTTTACCCGAATGTAAGAATTGCGCATGTAATTGGTTGTTTTGACTGGTATTGCTTCCGAATTGGTTGTTGAGGCCTTCTGATGAAATTTTCCCTGTTTCTTCGCTTTCAGCTGGTTTTGGAATTTCTGGATTTGGACTTGTAGAGCCTGAGTTATGATGTTTCCGCTAGAATGCGTTTTGGTGAATCGGTTTTTGTGATTCTGGTGTAGTATCTTGCATTTTTGACCTTGTTAGACTCGAAACTGGGTTGAATGACCTTCTGTAATATTGTAGCCCTATCTCTTAGTTTCGAAACAGTGTATCTTGCACCTTCATCCGACAATTGTAGTGCCTTTGGTGCCATTACCGCAAAAGGATGTCAAAAGCTATTTTTCTGGTTTTGAGCTTAACTTTCATTTCCGGACTTTTCCCTAGCTTGACTTGTACTAGTACTACTTGGAGCTTGCTGAATGACTATTGGATGAACTTGTTGTTGTGTGTGTACCTTTGGGACTGGCTGAGGAAATAATGAAGCCATGATGGCTGGAAAAGTTAGCAAATTCAGGGAAAGTGCTGTCCGAACTTTGAAGGGACTTGTTTGCATTGAGTTTGTGATCTAAGACTTGGATTTGAGCAAGGCAATGTTATATGATGGATGATTCTGAGCCATGGAGGTGAGTGACCCTAAACTATTTCCAAAGTACTTGTGAAATGCTTCTTGCATTATTTATTCGATTGCATATCATGCGTGCTTGCATGTGGATTCATGACATGATTTGGCTTCAATGAGTTCTGGGAAAATCTAGTGCTGGACACCAATGTCTCCACCTTGTTTGTGGTTCATGTTCATGTTTATCTGGAGCTCAAAAAGGGGCTCCCTCTCAATGTTAATGTTAAATGATCTATTTGAGCGTTGGGTGTTCAAGTACTATGATTTCACTGGCTCACGAGAGCAATAAACGGACATTTGTTCTTTGAATCATGACATCATCGAAAGGATCGAAATGCAATATTGTGAAATATATTTGATTACTGATTTTACTGGTTATTCGCTGAGCTTCTAGCTCACCCCAAAAATATTTTATTCCCGTCCACAGGGCTCAGGCGAAGGAAGGCTTGTTGTGATTTTATTGTTGTGGAATTCCTCTTGTATAAGAATTGGGATCATGGATCAGAGTGGCGCAGTGGAAGCGTGGACGCTTCGCTTTTGATATGTAAATGTTGGAACATTTGAGGTAATATTTGAGATTTATATTGTAATCTGTTTGAGGAATGTAGTGAACGACTGAGTCCCGGCGAGAGCTGGGCAGGCGGTCCGCCGAACCCTGGGGTACGCCCTAGGGGGAGGTGGGGCTGTCACAGTTGGTATCAGAGTTTAGGCTTCAGATCTCTGTAGTGTATCCTAGGCTTGAAGTTTAGGATGCCGGACTGTGGGTTTGGTTTGCAATATTAGTGATTCTTGCGGGATATCTCGACTTGATTGGTACAAGATGGAATGTCGAGGTGAGATTCTTTTAAGGAGGGGAGTTTGTGACGCCCCGAAAAAAAAATGAGTTTGAGAACCCGGAAATTTTCTAATCTTCTAGGGTTTATTTTTTTTAATCGCCCGCCTTTTCTACATTTTCTTGATTAGAAAAATTTCCCAGATAAAGTTTATGAGCAAAGATAGTTTTAAAATGATTTTTCTAGTATCGGTTAGTTTTTGAGAAATTAAGAGCGCATTTTGAACGTGGGACCCGCAAGTGCGGTAAATGCATTATATTTTTGACAACTTGTTGGAATTTTGTATTAAGTGATATTATTTTACAAAGTGTTAAGATATTTGTATTGGAGAGACAAAAGGATAGAGTTGCATTAAAAAGGGTGACAAGTGTCACCTTCCTATTCAACCTTGAATTTGACCATTATTTCTTACCTTTACTAATACTCAATTTTGACCCAAAAAGCACCTAAATTTCTGCAAGCTTGGCCGAACCTCTTGGAGCAAAAATACAAGAAGAAAGCCTTCAACTCCAACTCCATTTCTTGCTCAATCTTGTGAATCAACCGTTAAACTTTCAAATTCCTCCACAAAAGTCACTTGTTTAGGAAGATTGAAGGTAGTGGTGGAGAGATTAGAGAAGGCAAAGGACTAAGCCATCAATTTTCTTGACATTTCAAGGTTCATGTCTAGCAATCCTTTCTTTGTTCTTGATTATGCTAAATTAGTGACTTGTGATGGCTAAAGAGATGGTTTGATGGATTATATCTTGAGTTGTGGTTGACTTGATGAAGTTTTATAATTTTTGGGGATTTTTCTGTTTTAATATGAACATAATTGTGTGGCTTATATATGATGATTGAAATGATGTTTAAGGACTCTATGAGGTGGAAAAAGTGGTCAATTGCAATCAATTTCTGTTTTGGAAGAAATTTCAGAAAACTAGGTTTTGTGAAGAAACATTCTGCCCGAATTTTTAGCTCCTAGTTAGAGGCCGAATTGGCCTTAGCTTAAACATAAAGTTGTAGGGAATGACATTTTAGAGGTGCCTACAAAATTTAAGGTCAATCGGAGTAGTGTAGAATGAGAAAAGTCGAAATTACTATTGCTGTTCTGGTTTTACCCGAATGTAAGAATTGCGCATGTAATTGGTTGTTTTGACTGGTATTGCTTCCGAATTGGTTGTTGAGGCCTTCTGATGAAATTTATCCCTGTTTCTTCGCTTTCAGCTGGTTTTGGAATTTCTGGATTTGGACTTGTAGAGCCTGAGTTATGATGTTTCCGCTAGAATGCGTTTTGGTGAATCGGTTTTTGTGATTTGGTGTAGTATCTTGCATTTTTGACCTTGTTAGACTCGAAACTGGGTTGATGACCTTCTGTAATATTGTAGCCCTATCTCTTAGTTTCGAAACGTGTATCTTGACCTTCATCCGACAATCGTAGTGCCTTTGGTCCATTACCGCAAAAGGATGTCAAAAGCTATTTTTCTGGTTTTGAGCTTAACTTTCATTTCCGGACTTTTCCCTAGCTTGACTTGTACTAGTACTACTTGGAGCTTGCTGAATGACTATTGGATGAACTTGTTGTTGTGTGTGTACCTTTGGGACTGGCTGAGGAAATAATGAAGCCATGATGGCTGGAAAAGTTAGCAAATTCAGGGAAGTGCTGTCCGAACTTTGAAGGGACTTGTTTGCATTGATTTGTGATCTAAGACTTGGATTTGAGCAAGGCAATGTTATATGATGGATGATTCTGAGCCATGGAGGTGAGTGACCCTAAACTATTTCCAAAGTACTTGTGAAATGCTTCTTGCATTATTTATTCGATTGCATATCATGCGTGCTTGCATGTGGATTCATGACATGATTTGGCTTCAATGAGTTCTGGGAAAATCTAGTGCTGGACACCAATGTCTCCACCTTGTTTTGGTGTTCATGTTCATGTTTATCTGGAGCTCAAAAAGGGGCTCCCTCTCAATGTTAATTTTAAATGATCTATTTGAGCGTTGGGTGTTCAAGTACTATGATTTCACTGGCTCACGAGAGCAATAAACGGACATTTGTTCTTTGAATCACGACATCATCGAAAGGATCGAAATGCAATATTGTGAAATATATTTGATTACTGATTTTACTGGTTATTCGCTGAGCTTCTAGCTCACCCCAAAAATATTTTATTCCCGTCCACAGGGCTCAAGGCGAAGGAAGGCTTGTTGTGATTTTATTGTTGTGGAATTCCTCTTGTATAAGAATTGGGATCATGGATCAGAGTGGCGTAGTGGAAGCGTGGATGCTTCGCTTTTGATATGTAAATGTTGGAACATTTGATGTAATATTTGAGATTTATATTGTAATCTGTTTGAGGAATGTAGTGAACGACTGAGTCCCGGCGAGAGCTGGGCAGGCGGTCCGCCGAACCCTGGGGTACGCCCTAGGGGGAGGTGGGGCTGTCACAGTTGGTATCAGAGTTAGGCTTCAGATCTCTGTAGTGTATCCTAGGCTTGAAGTTTAGGATGCCGGACTGTGGGTTTGGTTTGCAATATTAGTGATTCTTGCGGGATATCTCGACTTGATTGGTACAAGATGGAATGTCGAGGATGAGATTCTTTTAAGGAGGGGAGTTTGTGACGCCCCGAAAAAAAATGAGTTTGAGAACCCGGAAATTTTCTAATTTCTAGGGTTTATTTTTTTAATCGCCCGCCTTTTCTACATTTTCTTGATTAGAAAAATTCCCAGATAAAGTTTATGAGCAAAGATAGTTTTAAAATGATTTTTCTAGTATCGGTTAGTTTTTGAGAAATTAAGAGCGTATTTTGAACGTGGGACCCGCAAGTGCGGTAAATGCATTATATTTTTGACAACTTGTTGGAATTTTGTATTAAGTGATATTATTTTACAAAGTGTTAAGATATTTGTATTGGAGAGACAAAAGGATAGAGTTGCATTAAAAAGGGTGACAAGTGTCACCTTCCTATTCAACCTTGATTTGACCATTATTTCTTACCTTTACTAATACTCAATTTTGACCCAAAAAGCACCTAAATTTCTGCAAGCTTGGCCGAACCTCTTGGAGCAAAAATACAAGAAGAAAGCCTTCAACTCCAACTCCATTTCTTGCTCAATCTTGTGAATCAACCGTTAAACTTTCAAATTCCTCCACAAAAGTCACTTGTTTAGGAAGATTGAAGGTAGTGGTGGAGTGATTAGAGAAGGCAAAGGACTAAGCCATCAATTTTCTTGAATTTCAAGGTTCATGTCTAGCAATCCTTTCTTTGTTCTTGATTATGCTAAATTAGTGACTTGTGATGGCTAAAGAGATGGTTTGATGGATTATATCTTGAGTTGTGGTTGACTTGATGAAGTTTTATAATTTTTGGGGATTTTTCTGTTTTAATATGAACATAATTGTGTGGCTATATATGATGATTGAAAATGATGTTTAAGGACTCTATGAGGTGGAAAAAGTGGTCAATTGCAATCAATTTCTGTTTTGGAAGAAATTTCAGAAAACTAGGTTTTGTGAAGAAACATTCTGCCCGAATTTTTAGCTCCTAGTTAGAGGCCGAATTGGCCTTAGCTTAAAACATGAAAGTTGTAGGGAATGACATTTTAGAGGTTCCTACAAAATTTAAGGTCAATCGGAGTAGTGTAGAATGAGAAAAGTCGAAATTACTATTGCTGTTCTGGTTTTACCCGAATGTAAGAATTGCGCATGTAATTGGTTGTTTTGACTGGTATTGCTTCCGAATTGGTTGTTGAGGCCTTCTGATGAAATTTACCCTGTTTCTTCGCTTTCAGCTGGTTTTGGAATTTCTGGATTTGGACTTGTAGAGCCTGAGTTATGATGTTTCCGCTAGAATGCGTTTTGGTGAATCGTTTTTGTGATTCTGGTGTAGTATCTTGCATTTTTGACCTTGTTAGACTCGAAACTGGGTTGAATGACCTTCTGTAATATTGTAGCCCTATCTCTTAGTTTCGAAACAGTGTATCTTGCACCTTCATCCGACAATCGTAGTGCCTTTGGTGCCATTACCGCAAAAGGATGTCAAAAGCTATTTTCTGGTTTTGAGCTTAACTTTCATTTCCGGATTTTCCCTAGCTTGACTTGTACTAGTACTACTTGGAGCTTGCTGAATGACTATTGGATGAACTTGTTGTTGTGTGTGTACCTTTGGGACTGGCTGAGGAAATAATGAAGCCATGATGGCTGGAAAAGTTAGCAAATTCAGGGAAGTGCTGTCCGAACTTTGAAGGGACTTGTTTGCATTGAGTTTGTGATCTAAGACTTGGATTTGAGCAAGGCAATGTTATATGATGGATGATTCTGAGCCATGGAGGTGAGTGACCCTAAACTATTTCCAAAGTACTTGTGAAATGCTTCTTGCATTATTTATTCGATTGCATATCATGCGTGCTTGCATGTGGATTCATGACATGATTTGGCTTCAATGAGTTCTGGGAAATCTAGTGCTGGACACCAATGTCTCCACCTTGTTTGTGGTTCATGTTCATGTTTATCTGGAGCTCAAAAAGGGGCTCCCTCTCAATGTTAATTGTTAAATGATCTATTTGAGCGTTGGGTGTTCAAGTACTATGATTTCACTGGCTCACGAGAGCAATAAACGGACATTTGTTCTTTGAATCATGACATCATCGAAAGGATCGAAATGCAATATTGTGAAATATATTTGATTACTGATTTTACTGGTTATTCGCTGAGCTTCTAGCTCACCCCAAAAATATTTTATTCCCTCCACAGGGCTCAGGCGAAGGAAGGCTTGTTGTGATTTTATTGTTGTGGAATTCCTCTTGTATAAGAATTGGGATCATGGATCAGAGTGGCGTAGTGGAAGCGTGGATGCTTCGCTTTTGATATGTAAATGTTGGAACATTTGATGTAATATTTGAGATTTATATTGTAATCTGTTTGAGGAATGTAGTGAACGACTGAGTCCCGGCGAGAGCTGGGCAGGCGGTCCGCCGAACCCTGGGGTACGCCCTAGGGGAGGTGGGGCCGTCACAGTTGGTATCAGAGTTTAGGCTTCAGATCTCTGTAGTGTATCCTAGGCTTGAAGTTTAGGATGCCGGACTGTGGGTTTGGTTTGCAATATTAGTGATTCTTGCGGGATATCTCGACTTGATTGGTACAAGATGGAATGTCGAGATGAGATTCTTTTAAGGAGGGAGTTTGTGACGCCCCGAAAAAAAAATGAGTTTGAGAACCCGGAAATTTTCTAATCTTCTAGGGTTTATTTTTTTTAATCGCCCGCCTTTTCTACATTTTCTTGATTAGAAAAATTTCCCAGATAAAGTTTATGAGCAAAGATAGTTTTAAAATGATTTTTCTAGTATCGGTTAGTTTTTGAGAAATTAAGAGCGCATTTTGAACGTGGGACCCGCAAGTGCGGTAAATGCATTATATTTTTGACAACTTGTTGGAATTTTGTATTAAGTGATATTATTTTACAAAGTGTTAAGATATTTGTATTGGAGAGACAAAAGGATAGAGTTGCATTAAAAAGGGTGACAAGTGTCACCTTCCTATTCAACCTTGAATTTGACCATTATTTCTTACCTTTACTAATACTCAATTTTGACCCAAAAAGCACCTAAATTTCTGCAAGCTTGGCCGAACCTCTTGGAGCAAAAATACAAGAAGAAAGCCTTCAACTCCAACTCCATTTCTTGCTCAATCTTGTGAATCAACCGTTAAACTTTCAAATTCCTCCACAAAAGTCACTTGTTTAGGAAGATTGAAGGTAGTGGTGGAGTGATTAGAGAAGGCAAAGGACTAAGCCATCAATTTTCTTGACATTTCAAGGTTCATGTCTAGCAATCCTTTCTTTGTTCTTGATTATGCTAAATTAGTGACTTGTGATGGCTAAAGAGATGGTTTGATGGATTATATCTTGAGTTGTGGTTGACTTGATGAAGTTTTATAATTTTTGGGGATTTTTCTGTTTTAATATGAACATAATTGTGTGGCTATATATGATGATTGAAATGATGTTTAAGACTCTATGAGGTGGAAAAAGTGGTCAATTGCAATCAATTTCTGTTTTGGAAGAAATTTCAGAAAACTAGGTTTTGTGAAGAAACATTCTGCCCGAATTTTTAGCTCCTAGTTAGAGGCCGAATTGGCCTTAGATTAAAACATGAAAGTTGTAGGGAATGACATTTTAGAGGTGCCTACAAAATTTAAGGTCAATCGGAGTAGTGTAGAATGAGAAAAGTAGAAATTACTATTGCTGTTCTGGTTTTACCCGAATGTAAGAATTGCGCATGTAATTGGTTGTTTTGACTGGTATTGCTTCCGAATTGGTTGTTGAGGCCTTCTGATGAAATTTACCCTGTTTCTTCGCTTTCAGCTGGTTTTGGAATTTCTGGATTTGGACTTGTAGAGCCTGAGTTTGATGTTTCCGCTAGAATGCGTTTTGGTGAATCGGTTTTTGTGATTCTGGTGTAGTATCTTGCATTTTTGACCTTGTTAGACTCGAAACTGGGTTGAGTGACCTTCTGTAATATTGTAGCCCTATCTCTTAGTTTCGAAACAGTGTATCTTGCACCTTCATCCGACAATGTAGTGCCTTTGGTGCCATTACCGCAAAAGGATGTCAAAAGCTATTTTTCTGGTTTTGAGCTTAACTTTCATTTCCGGATTTTCCCTAGCTTGACTTGTACTAGTACTACTTGGAGCTTGCTGAATGACTATTGGATGAACTTGTTGTTGTGTGTGTACCTTTGGGACTGGCTGAGGAAATAATGAAGCCATGATGGCTGGAAAAGTTAGCAAATTCAGGGAAGTGCTGTCCGAACTTTGAAGGGACTTGTTTCATTGAGTTTGTGATCTAAGATTGGATTTGAGCAAGGCAATGTTATATGATGGATGATTCTGAGCCATGGAGGTGAGTGACCCTAAACTATTTCCAAAGTACTTGTGAAATGCTTCTTGCATTATTTATTCGATTGCATATCATGCGTGCTTGCATGTGGATTCATGACATGATTTGGCTTCAATGAGTTCTGGGAAAATCTAGTGCTGGACACCAATGTCTCCATTGTTTGTGGTTCATGTTCATGTTTATCTGGAGCTCAAAAAGGGGCTCCCTCTCAATGTTAATTTTAAATGATCTATTTGAGCGTTGGGTGTTCAAGTACTTGATTTCACTGGCTCACGAGAGCAATAAACGGACATTTGTTCTTTGAATCATGACATCATCGAAAGGATCGAAATGCAATATTGTGAAATATATTTGATTACTGATTTTACTGGTTATTCGCTGAGCTTCTAGCTCACCCCAAAAATATTTTATTCCCGTCCACAGGGCTCAAGGCGAAGGAAGGCTTGTTGTGATTTTATTGTTGTGGAATTCCTCTTGTATAAGAATTGGGATCATGGATCAGAGTGGCCGTAGTGGAAGCGTGGACGCTTCGCTTTTGATATGTAAATGTTGGAACATTTGAGTTATATTTGAGATTTATATTGTAATCTGTTTGAGGAATGTAGTGAACGACTGAGTCCCGGCGAGAGCTGGGCAGGCGGTCCGCCGAACCCTGGGGTACGCCCTAGGGGGAGGTGGGGCTGTCACAGTTGGTATCAGAGTTTAGGCTTCAGATCTCTGTAGTGTATCCTAGGCTTGAAGTTTAGGATGCCGGACTGTGGGTTTGGTTTGCAATATTAGTGATTCTTGCGGGATATCTCGACTTGATTGGTACAAGATGGAATGTCGAGGATGAGATTCTTTTAAGGAGGGAGTTTGTGACGCCCCGAAAAAAAAAATGAGTTTGAGAAACCCGGAAATTTTCTAATCTTCTAGGGTTTATTTTTTTTAATCGCCCGCCTTTTCTACATTTTCTTGATTAGAAAAATTTCCCAGATAAAGTTTATGAGCAAAGTAGTTTTAAAATGATTTTTCTAGTATCGGTTAGTTTTTGAGAAATTAAGAGCGCATTTTGAACGTGGGACCCGCAAGTGCGGTAAATGCATTATATTTTTGACAACTTGTTGGAATTTTGTATTAAGTGATATTATTTTACAAAGTGTTAAGATATTTGTATTGGAGAGACAAAAGGATAGAGTTGCATTAAAAAGGGTGACAAGTGTCACCTTCCTATTCAACCTTGACATTTGACCATTATTTCTTACCTTTACTAGTACTCAATTTTGACCCAAAAAGCACCTAAATTTCTGCAAGCTTGGCCGAACCTCTTGGAGCAAAAATACAAGAAGAAAGCCTTCAACTCCAACTCCATTTCTTGCTCAATCTTGTGAATCAACCGTTAAACTTTCAAATTCCTCCACAAAAGTAGTGGTGGAGAGATTAGAGGAAGGCAAAGAGACTAAGCCATCAATTCTTCTTGACATTTCAAGGTTCATGTCTAGCAATCCTTTCTTTGTTCTTGATTATGCTAAATTAGTGACTTGTGATGGC
>JAZHGG010001143.1:0-25870 GCA_036785865.1 Coffea canephora
CCGGGTATGGATCTTATGCCTATAAGGCAGTCTTTGCTAGGGCTTTCGAAGTAGATAAGACTATTAGATAGAAACTACATCCGATACGTCATAGATTCTATGCCCGGACCGAGGGGTTGTAGCATACTTCGGTCAAGGAAGAATCGGTGTGAAGGGATCCAATTTGTCTTTCCAGGGGCAGGTCTGCTTCTTTCGTGTATGGTACTAAGTAATGATTCGCGTTGAAACCTATGTCTTGTTGTTTATGGGTTTCTGGTATATGATAAAGGCTCGAAGACTTCAACTGAAGTGATGGTTCACATTCTTGCTTTAGCAATTGGCGGAATGAAAGATTCGGCTTGGATGACAAGGAGAAGATCGAACTCGTAACCTATATATGTAATTGAAGGGTTTAGAGCTTTGTTCCGCTCTTTCCTTTCATGAAGAGTGAGTATGCCCCATTGGCTTTCGCGGGTGTGGATTTTAGGGTGATAACCGAATTGGTGCATAGGCAAGTCAGGCTATTCAACGGAAGTCGAGGCGAGGCCGAATCGGATGATTCTTTTGTTCAATATAGCTGAGACTTCCTCTTAGTTCTCCGGAAGTTGTTGATTGAGGAGCCGAGAGTTCTGAGATAGAAAGCAGTCCCGGTTCGTGCACATATATAAGCCGGGGGTGGGGCAAGGGTATTCTTTTTATCTTTTTTGGCTCTATTTAGAGGGCTGATTCCCTTCTTTTGGTCGGTTCTCTGAAAGCCCAATAAGTCAGGAAGACGGCTCCGTCTAGCTACGAAAATCATCCCGACTAAAGCAATATCACCTGAGCTGCTAATCTGCGGTACTTCCAACTTACAAATATAGCTGGCGTCGAAGCTCGATTACAAATGGGTAAGTAGAAGGGCTTCGGCCTTGTTGGGCGATAGAGTCTATTCGGAATGACAAAAGAATGAGCTACCCTGGCAAAGATGCAATAACGTGCTTTATAATCGATCACTCAATGAAAGTGGTGGAGGGCCGCCATCGTGGTCTTTTTTCCAATATCTATTGATCCGGTTGAATTGATTTTACTGGTACTGGTGAATATGAATAATAAAATAGAAACAAGAGATCTAACTGGTAGTATGTTTGTAGCCAAATCAACGAGTTTCGCTCCACGGGGCCATTTATTATGATCCAGAGACAAGAGTTTCCACTTTTTGCGATTGGGATTGGTCGAAATCGTTTCAAAAGAAAAGCCCTGGCTCTTAGGCCTCTGGAGTGGGCGAATAAACATCCGGCAAAGGCACAGCTAGCGCACGGGAGATGACACCAACCCCATTCCTGGCTAGGCGGACTCTCTAGTCGACCTCGGTCTCAAGGCTTGGTTCCTCGGACCTTTCGTTTGTACTTCTATCCTTACTTTGGGAAGGTGAAAGAAGATCTTTCGAGTGAGTGAACTTGGGTAAGGTACAGGAACGAGCCTTAAGAGAGTATGTAAGCACTTTCTTGAACTGCTCTTGATCACACTCACTTCTAAGATCCCTATTCCTTGGAATGAATCCAGGGGTTTAAGTATGAGATCAATGTTACCTCGGTGACCGGGACTGCATTAATCGGAGCTTAACCCGAACCCGACTAAAAGGGGAAGAGGGAGCGTTCCAAGTTAGCTTGTTAGTACTTTAATTTTTATTACAGGGATTGGTATTCACCATGGGAGTAAAAAACAATATGCGGCGGCTATATACAGTCTGGAGATTCTATAAGCTCTAAGCAGGCTCGATAGAAGAAGGGATATTGCGTCTATTTACTTTAGGCCTACAGGATAAGATGTTCACACTCACTTTGAAGTGACTAGAGCTTGCCCTTTCTGCATATGCTTAACACTTGGCTAACTTCATCTTACGTAGATCGAATGCCCATCCACCGTGTTAGGAGATTCATGCTGGGACTTCGTTCCAACTAACTCGTAGAGGGATAGATAGACCTTGTCCGGTACAAAGAAAGCCATAGCTTTATGACTAATCAACCATCTTTCTATGAAGATAGAGCGAAACAAACTCCGAAAACAAGACAGCTGCCAGAATAGGCAAGACCTGTGTCCACCGTGGAAGCAGAGTTGAAATAGATTTCTACTTTTTAAGTAGGATGACTCGAAAAAAAAACTATATCCCGTTATTACCTTCGAATTAGCTAAGCTAAAAAAGACCTTATTCAAGGTTAATCTTCTCGTCCCTAGGCATCGCCATCTTTTATAGAAACGCCCGTGCGAGGCTTTGAGATAGGTATAGGCATTGGGAAGAATGCATGGCTACGTGGACCTTAGCAACGGTCCTCACTAAATCTGCATCAAACTGATGCTTGAAAAACAGAAATGAATATAGATTTCGCCTCTGCTGGCGAGCTAGAATACCTAGTACAGTCAGTACAGTAGCGGACTATCCATAACGCATTAAAGCAAAGTGGAAACACAGGTAAACAGTTCTGGCCGACAAGAGAAAGTCACTCGATCATTCACTCGGAAAACTTCATGTTGATGGAGATCCATCTGTTGGGGCATCATACCCCACCCACACCCAAATCAATGCTCAGCTAGCTTGTTTCTGAGGACTATTTGGGATGAGACTTTAAAAAAAAAAGAAGAGGAAGATGACGGAGTGCGAAACTCAACCACTGAAATTGGTACACGAACGGAGCTAGAGTGAAGGAGTCCTGGGTAGGAATCACGAGCGCTCTTGACTAGGAAATCCGAAGTCTAGTTGGTCTTAGCTTAGGGAGGACCCCCTTTTAAGAACCCGGAAATCAAATTTCATACTACTGTATAAATTGTGCAATTTTTCTTTATCTGGTATTTCGATACCTGAACATAGTAACCTCCAAGTGAGAGAAATAAATCAATACCAAAGAAGCATCATGCCTGCTCTTTCATGCTCATAACAGCAGCTCCAAAAACTCTCCTATTGCCTGGTCTCTAAGTTGAGCTTCTGTTCTATAGTAGATTTCCACCAAAGCAGGCCTAGCAAGAGTGCAATTGCAAGTGCTTGGACTAGGCGTTTGTATCAAAGTAACTCTGCATCTCTCTCTGTATGTTCTCTTCAACAATATCATGAATTGATCCCACCAAGTTAGTGTCCAATCCTTCTTGATTTGGATGGCTACTTGAAGTTGCTCTGGTGTCTTTGACATCTGATGGTTCTCATTCCTTCTTTAGGAAGACCCCAAGCCTAAGCAGCTCAGCCGTTGAAGCGACTCTAAGCCAAAGAGACGGTATATGGCGCTACCGCTACTGTCAGGGAGAAGGTCTTTGTCCTCGAGGACGGGATATGAATAACCTTATTTATGATAGATCGTTGGGACGGCCTTGATGACTTATAACCATTTTATGCCGGTTGAATTCTTTGCTTATGAAATTGCAGTTTTTCTCGCTTAGCTAGTGTCATTTTCTTCTTCTTCACTCGGAGTTCGAGTTGATATAAGACTTTTTGCCTATTCACTGCAAGAGTACGAACTACGTAGAAGCAATGTCCGCTAAAATCAGTCTTTTCCTATATAGGAGACCACCTTCCCAAACTCAACTCAATCAATGGCTGTCTTTCCCAAAATCCGAGGCAGGGTGGGAATACAACACCACAACCAAAAAAGGGAGTAACCTCACTCCCTGGCCCAATAATTCGCCTAATTCGCCAATCTATCACGATTGGGTATAACCCCCCCTCATTTTCATAAATACTCGATGCGGAGATAAAAAGAATCAAAATCTCTGCAAGATCCCTTATTTCGTGGGATTGTAGTTCAACTGATCTTCGCTCTAAAGCAACCCTCTATTAGCTCGTTCCTGCAAAAGAATCTCCAGGCTGAGTCAACAATCCTTGTGACCAGAGGGAAGAGCCTATCTCTTCTCTATCCTGGAGCCAGGTCCGGGCATTGACTCATTGATAACACAGGAATTAAATACCAGCTTATTCAACAAGAGCGGAGTCGTTGACAGCTATTCTTCTCTACCTAATCCACTGCTGATCGAGTCGAGTAAGGCAGGGCTTCTTCCTTCAATAGCGGAGAACAGGGCAGTAGCAATACCAGCAGATGAAAGAGTATCTGATTCTGTATCAGAAGGAAGGACAGTATCAACCCTTGAGTACGAAAGAATCTCTTCCTCTGCTGCTTCTCTTAAGACGTATGGTAATGTCTTACCTCCGAGTTTGCCTTTTCAACTACCAAGGCATCCGAACGGTACTCTTACCTTCCCACAAACATTTATGTCAAGTGTCAAGGTCAGGAGGAGAGAATCCACTTTCAGATTCTACTGGGAAAGACGAAGAGACCCCTTCCCGCTACTTTATCTAATGCTTACGCTTCTTTCTCGCTAGAGGTCGAGCGGTACCTTTATTTAATAGTTATAATCGCGATTCCGACTCTTATCTTTTCTTTTATGGAAGCGATAGGATGGGCGCTAGGGCAGAGTTACAACCTAAAACGAAATCTGAGAGGTCAGGTGCCTTACTTCAAGCTATTTCTTCTAATGCGTTGTCAGCAAGCATCGTGCTATGGCTATCGTTCGGGTCGGGTGCCTTTCCTTTCTTTTGTTTGAAAGTCCGCCCTTGCTTTCTAGAGTTCCTGTTATCACTCTCTCTTTCTATAAAATACGGCAATTCCGCGCTCAAGCCCTTTTCTTTCTTAAGGCAGTTCAGTTGCTTTGGGATGAGTCCACAATGCCAATGGTTAAGGGTGTGTTGCCAGGATAGATGGAAACTGCCCCAAGGCAAGATCCATGTTGACTAGGAAATCCGAAGTCTAGGTGGTTCTTAGGGAGGATCCCTCTTTCGTAGTTGATTTCATTTATTCATTTATGGATTGGAACGATGCCGCCCGTTTCCATTTCATGGAAGACCACTATTCGCCTCTTTCTTGAAACTTTCTCAGTTCGGTTTACACTTCCTGAAAAGAACTATAGCGAATGCTATCTACATGAGCCTCGAGTCTCTCAGTGGAAAAATGAAGATAGCCCTACACAAGCTAAACAGATTTCTTGCTGCAGTCAACAAAAGCACTCACACCCAATCGCGCCTGTTCGACTGATCCATCACTTCGTCGCTTCACCCTGTATCCCCAAGCATTATTTCTCCCCCTTACCTGCCTACCAAGCCAAGCCTGCTGCAGCCAACCTAGCGCACTACACCACAGAAGCTATCGTTCATGTGATGAAACATGGGTTATAGCGAAGAATTATGGCCAACGAAAGGAAATGTTTCACTGAAAAGAACGTTCCCTTCGCCCGAAAAGGGGAAAGACCAGGAGGCAAGGGATTGCTGCTTATGATCAAAGGGATCCGTGTCACTATGCTTCACACATGAAATTCGATTCATCCACCGTACTAACACCGAATAAGCATCCCACTCAATCAGAGAATAAGGAACTGCTATAATGAATACTGGTCCATTTCTCCTTCTTTTTATCTTATTTATTTGATTATATCGAAGATATATATCGAAATAGATCGAAGAAAGAGTTAGAAACTTATTCATCTATATGTGTATTCATTCCATTTCTGCGATTAGACTTATTTGTTTTTTCTTTTTAGGTTTTTTTGCTGGTTTGATTGTTAGTCTTTCTGGGTCGAATGACCAATCCCAAATGCTGTTAAGCAAGCTCTCTTACGTCCTGCGCATGATTGGTGTATGTCTGTCTTGAGGTTAATACCGATGGACGGTACATTTGATCAGGTTCTTCCACTTCCCAAGCCTCAGATGCGCAAACGAAGGGTAGAAAATCCGTTCCTGTTGAACCTGCTCAACTAAAGCATAAGAATCCGCCTTGGAAGAATACATAGATTCTTTGGATGAATTACTATGTCCAGAAAGAAAGGGCATTAGTCAGTCACCCTCCAAGAAAACTTCCCCGAGGGATTAGGAGGTCCTTCAGAAACCAAACCTCTATGAAGAAGTCGTTTTGCATATCGCTCACATTGATGCATCACTTCTGCAAGGACTATCAGCTCAGGGTCCTGAAGTCAAAAGTAGACACTCTGACGGAAATCCTCCTTAGTATGGAACAGCGATTCCTCGTGCTGATGAAAGTGGTCTGGATCTTGACTTGCATTTGGGTCAGGACACGTTCAGACTGAATTAAGCAATTCATCCAAGACTTTCCCATAGCTAGGGGAAGAAAGGGAAGCTCCATGAGGGCCCTATTCTTCCAATTTCCTATGATCTCTGTAAAACTAAAGTAGAAGAGTCACTTTATCTATGTGTATATCTATAGTTAGATTCCTATTCATTTTGACCCCTTCAAGCTCTAAGTCAAGAAGTCAAGCAGCAAAGACCGCTACATAAGATAGAAAAGAGCTACCTTTTTCTCACCTTCGGTGAACTCCCTTTCAAGACAGAAGCGCATCCAACCCCTTTGGCAGCAACCAGATTCCCTTCTACGAGGATATCCTGGAACGTGCCACTGACTTTTAGGAAAGTCTGGATTTTGGGCTTACTTACATGGTTAAGGTTCGTTATCTTAAGCATTCTTGTTGGAACGACTAGCTGGAAAAGCGCTATAGCTTTGCCCTTCGGGAACATCCAGACATTGATTCTGATGTCATACATACTTGTTTAGCAGATTTTGCTGAAAGCCTTCAAAAGACTCTTCAGTCGCTTACCTACCTCGAGGAGTTAGTCTTCTTCTGGTGTGCCAGTATCAACCAACATGGTTTTACCAGCTTAGAAAAGGGTGCTCCTAAGTAAAAAGAAGAAAGAGCTTCTCTTGAGGCCTTAGAGTTTTCCAATTATCCTATTATATTCTCTGCTTGAGCGGATTAGCCGATCGATTGATCGTCCTAGGCTATCTGGTTGTATTATAGCTCGGGTAGTAAGGTTCAAGTAGTAGTAACGGGTTAGTATAAATATGTGATATTTCATTCATGAGTGTGTTAACACGAAGGGAAGTGGGCGGATGGATAACAGGTTCCAGCACAAAAGCAGAGAAGTCTTTCTGGGGGAAGATTTTTTTTTCAAGCATGTGCTAAGTTCGATTCCGATCTTTCTTTTACAAGTGATTGTTCCTCCGAAGGTGTTTTTAAGACCATGGGCAGGCTGTTCAATCGTTTCCTGTGGGACAAAGGGGCTGATCGTCGGATTCATTGGAAGTCTTGGGAATCACTCTGTTACCGGTGGAGGAGGGCGGACTCGGGTTTCGTTCACTTACTGACGTAGCGGATTCTTTTGCCATGAAGTTATGGTGGAAGCTTCGTCTCAATGAATCTATTTGGGCATCTTATATGCATCTTAAATATATTAAGTCTTATCATCCGATGGAGGTGCAAAGAACGGTGGGTTCTTCTACTTGGACTCGGTTGTTGCGGATTCGGGTTCGGGCAGAAGAGCATATTTTTTGGCAACTTGGCAAGGGTATGGTGGATTTTTGGCGGGATAAGTGGGCAACGGAAGAGCCACTTAGTGTAATTTGTGAAGTTGATAATCCGCCTTTTTGTTTTGTGGCTGAGTTTTTCTACCAAAATTCGTGGGATGCGGATCGGTTATCTGTGGTTACCTGAGCATTTAGTGGTTCGGATTTCAGAATAGTAGTTGATCAACAGTTGCCGGATACCCCTATTTGGAATTTCTCGTCTAATGGTCGTTTCACGGCGGCTTCGGTGACTGGTTGCGGGAAGGAGGAATATCTCTATGGTGTCTCGGTTAATTTGGAACCCCCTTGTCCCTTTGAAAATCTCATTCCTGGCGTGGCGATTTTCCATAAAACTGCCTTCCTACGGATGATTTGTTGATGCGTAGGGGATTCTCTATCGCTTCCCGATGTAGATGTTGTGACAATGCTGAGTCTTTAAGACATATCTTTTTTGATGGTGTGGCTGTTCAACAGGTTTGGTCTCATTATGCTCGGATGGTAGGGCTGCAATATACTACATCTACTTGTCTTTCAACTACTTTATGTCGTGGTTTTTAGCGGTCTCTTCGGGGAGGACGGATCACTTGATATGTGCAATTCCGCTTGTCATTCTTTGGTTTCTTTGGCGTGCTCGTAATGAGGCGGTTTTTCAGGGCTGGAGTTTTCCGTTGCTAGGATTATTTTCAATATTGATCGGTTCTTGACTATGTTGGGAACGGCAGATTTATTACTGCATGAGCAGGTTGAGGGTGTTGGTAATTCTTGGATTTCTTCGCTATTTACAGTCCGAAGACCGGTTCGTTTGCAATTCCAGTCGGTATTTTGGGATCCTCCATCCACGGGGTTTAAGCTTAATACAGATGCTAGTGTGCGGATGGAATTGCAGCAGGTGGAGGCTCGGTTCAAGCTTTGTAAGAGAGTTCACTACTAAAAAGAAGTGCAAATTAGCCTCACGAGAACTCAGAACTCTTAGCTACTAGCTCCTAACTCAA
The DNA here is from genome assembly GCA_036785865.1 of Coffea canephora. Lineage (NCBI taxonomy): Eukaryota > Viridiplantae > Streptophyta > Magnoliopsida > Gentianales > Rubiaceae > Coffea > Coffea canephora. Next base: position 8,339 of record JAZHGG010001143.1, read on the forward strand.
AAGTCGGAACTCCTAAAGCTTCACTCTCTTAGCTCGTTCCTGACCCCTACCTAGGAGTCATTTCACTAAAGGGGGCAGCAAGAGACTATTTTAGGTTGTTTAATACGAGCCGGAGAAAGCAAGGTGCTTGAGGTAGTAAACAGTTTTGTAGTACTTAAAAACTCAAACCCGGCAAAGCATAAAGACAGGGAAAGGCTATTCTAGCTGAAGCTTTAGATTCCGCGCTTTCCTCTGCGGAGAATGATTCTTCTGCCTATGAAATAGCATTTGCTTTGGAGTAAGGGACTGTTCACAGGCCTGCCGCCTCAAGGGGAATGCTTTCAATCTTCGTCTTCTCTTGTCCCCACAAGAAGGAGATGAAAATGACTGGAATGAGGACCCAACTCTACACTCCGCAGACGCTAGCCAGGGATATTTCCACTCTAAGGGGAGCCTTTGAGGAGATAAAACCCCCCAATGAGAGAAGAGCTTGCCACAGTACTATAAGGAAGAAAGCAAGAGAGCAAGTGTAGTTCTTACCTTATCTTTATCGATTCATAGTCCCGCTACTAGTACTAATAACTTGACTTCAATACTAAAGGCGATAGAGGCGAAAGGAAGGTGTAATAGGATCATGTTGTAGAGAGGCGAGTGGAATACCTGTAATGAGCAGAGGGTGGGGAATAGCGGTTTCCAGCACTTCCATGCCACTTTACCTTAGTGATCGTAGAGGAGCGCTCAGCCTTGGCAGCAGCTAAAACAGAATCCATACTGCCTAAGGATGCAGGCACCTGCGAGTCTAACCGGGTCTCTTCCGTAATCAACTCAGCTAAAGCAGCATCAACTGTCGGAAGGGGAGATCGATGAAGCAGAGAACCCCTGAGCTGCTCGAACTCAGGGCGTAGGCCATAAGGAACTGCATAAGCGGGTCTCGTTCCTGTGATCCTCAAAATCTGTGCTGCCGCACCCAGCAAACTCCGGCTTTCGAGCCTACACCCTCTTTCTCATTCGCTGCTGGAATTCGACCTCCGTTGATGGATGTGCTTGGCCGGAAGGGTCCTACACGAGGTCAGTAGCTAGAAAGCTCCTTTGGGAGAGCAAGCTTCGAGATTCACTCGGCATATATCCGCAGGACCTTCTCGTGATCTTGACTTAGGAACGAATTCTCCAGGGGCACCTCTTCCTTCCTTGCCTGGCTTCTTAGCCTATCCTGCTCCTACAGCTGCTAGGAGTTACATGAGTAAGGGGTTCAGCCCTTCTTTACGTTTACGTGCCTATATCACGAGTTTACAGCATGCTGTCTTTTATGGATGGCTTCTCCGCTTACAATCAAATGTTGATGGCAGAGGAGGACAGAGAAAGGACATCATGAATAACTACATGGGGCCTTCTCCTACCGGGTCATGGCCTTTGGACTTCAAAATGCCGGAGCAAGATATCAAAGGGTGCTGCGCTTTATTTCCACGACCTTATGCACAAAGAAGTCGAAGTATACGTGGACGATATGATCGCAAAGTCCTGGGAAAGAGAGGATCATCTATTGAATTTGCAGAAGCTTTTTTACCGTCTCGGGAAATAGAGGCTGCGATTGAACCCTCAGAAGTGCCTTTTTCTTTTTTGCCAAAATCAGGAAAGCTCTAGCTTTTTTCTCAGTCAGAGAGGGACTGAAATCCCGACAAAACAAAGGCGATTTCGTATATAAAGAAATAGTGGTCAAGTCAGGAGGTAAGTACCTAGGTTGAAGGTGGCGACTGCTCTCTCTTCTGTCTGTTCATGGGGCGCGGAAAGGAAGGGGCGAAGAGCCCTCGCTTAGCAGACAAAGAATCAGTCACGGTCTGAAGAAAGGCCTCGTCAGCAAGATCTTAGTCAACGGCATCTGCCAAAACAAGTCTTTTACGCCAAGAAGCTCTTCTTCAGTTCCGCGGAAAGAAATTGCTTGAGAGAGAAATGCAGGTATTCTACAGTTTCCATTGCATTTCCAATCTTTTCATTCATTGATACAAAAGGATACAAGTGAGTTACCGAGTAGCATTCGATTTGTTCTTCTATATCTAACTAAGTAGTAATCTTCTTTCTTTGAAACCCTGATCGAGCCGAAAGAAAAAACATAATATTTATTTAGGCTAGCGCTTGCCGTTGCCATTGGTTTAGATCTGATTTAAGCACAGGCAAACCAAACTCACTCAATTCACTCATCGAGGAGTGCCTCAGCCAGGAAAATGTTTCTACAGCCCCCATCCTGTTTTCTAGCGCCATTGACAACATGACTTCGCTCTGCTCATCCTTATGAATTAAAAGGGGCGGTTTCACTTTAGTAGAGAGGTTTCTTTAATGGAAGTTAACTCGAAGGAGAGTTAGACTCCAAAAAAAAGGGATTCTCACATAATGACGATCAAGTCTCAGTTGAGGAATATAGATAAGAATAAATCAGACCGGCTTGCAGACAATTACAATGACTTAGCATTTTTTCAGACTATGCGAAGAATAAACTACCCTTTCAAGTGGAGTATCGGCTCAAACCCTAGATAGATAGTCAAATTGATATGGTGACCACTTCCCAATGTCTTACACGACGCGGACTAAATTAATAAAGGCCCAGGGCAAGAGGAAACCCGTAATAGAAAAATATTCTATTTCTTTATTGAATTGAGTTTATTCCACCACAAATAGATTTGCCGCATCGATTGTTCCGCTGTCACCAACCTGATCTCGACATTCAAGCACGAATCCCTTGAGCGCTTCGGCGGCGGATGCAGCATGGGCAAAGCACTCTGCTGCGGCGAGCAGCCGGTTCTTATTGCATTCACCAAGATAGTCTTGCTCGCTCCTGAATTTGCGGCGAGTTCAGCCACCACCTCCGGGCCTGGGCTCTGCTCGAGCGTAGTCAGCCAGCTTCGTGACTTTGCTTAGCTTCCAGCCTTGCAAAGGGATAACCTTTCACTATCTAGGCGCCCTAGAAGGAGGTGTCCGCTACCTAGACTGGACGGCTTGTCTTGACAAACAAGGTAAGCCCTAGTTATGAGCTTTCCTCCCTTTCATTTCGGCAGGCTTCTTTCTTTTTGAAGAAATTCATTCAACTTAGCGTGCAGTCTACTTTTTAGGAGCGGTACAACGTCACTTTCCACTGATGAATGAGTGAATCTCAAAAGAAAAAGCTGGGCTGGGGCTGGCAAGTCATCTCCCACTAATAAAGGTGTCGAGACCAACTAATGCTTTACTTCACCTTCCACCCTTCTTCACGCTAAAGCTATAGTTGAGGGGTTAGGGAGACTGGTCGTGAGTCTTCAAACCTTTCTTTAAATTGATAAGGATAAAGCGGGCTCTTAAGCTACATCAAGTACCACATCATCCAATTCAATAGTATCAGACTTTTCATCATCCCAACGTCAAAACGCCTTCAATCCAGTAGTATACTTCTAGGTGTTCAGTCTTTGAAACCAGACCGCAGTTAAAAGCCCGTTAACTAGCTAGCGTACCATACCACTTAGAAAGACGGTGACGAAAGTTGTCACAAATCAACCCTACTTCCTAGATCGGTCCCACTTCGCTTCTTTGAGACCGTTTGCATCACTGTCAAAGGAGACAGCACGCGCTCACAGATTATCTATGCATAAAGAAGTTTGTTAGTTAAGTCTGGTCTGATAGTTGAAGTTGTTGTTAACCAACAATCACTGTAAATGTTCCTCTTGCTAGGATTGACATTAAGTTATCTAACCTTTTGTATGCATGGCAACTTTTGTTGGAATGTTGCTTTCTCCCCTGCCTTCCCTATCTATCCGCGCGCTGGCAGGTAGGGGCTTATCTATGTATTCACTACGCTTGCTTCTTTCTATTTCTATATGATAATATGCACCTTGCTTGCTTCAGCTGCTTTCCTTACTTAACTTGCCTCACTGGCTAGATACCTTCCCAATACTTGACTTGAATGTGAAGGGATAAAAAGTACTTGCTGCTTGAGAGCTTTCCCACTTTCAACTGACGCGTAAACTATCTCCCGCAGACTCCGCGGCACCAGGATGCCCCTTCTCTTACTCAAATATATAAACAGTCTATGCCTCTGGGCTTTGATGGCCGAGGTGCTTATGAGTGAGTAAGCCGCTGCTAATTCTTTTTTTTATGATTTGTCGAAAGAGCTTTTGACATCTGCTTCATCTTCGAGTGCTATGCCTGCTTCCCTTGCAGAACATTTGAATGAATTTGAATTGTACCACTAGTGGGCGGGAAGTTCCTCTTCAGCTCCTTTTCGAGAATGGAGAAGTTGTATGTGGATTGGGATATAAAGCAAGATCCTATTTCGTATGCCTTCAAAACCCCACGGAGCGGTTCTTAAAGAAACCTTTCATTACAGTGTTACTGGAGCCTAAGCTGCTTGGCTTCGTTCACTCCGAAAGAAAGAAGTTACCTTGGGTTCGGGTGAGGAGGAATTGAATCTGCCTGGAGCGAGTTGGAGGAGGGGCCAGATATCTTGAGAATGGAGCAACAAAATCCTCATGCTGAGGGTCAACCTATCGGGCCACACGCCCCGAGTATTGAATTCTTATTAAAAAGAATTCCTTCTGTTCTTCGTGGTTGCCAACGTGTGGCCGTAGGAAGAGATGTTTGTACCACGATTTTCGAGAATCTTCATCTGCTAGATGCTTCATCGCAAAAACGACTCAAAATAATGGAGGTACTAAGGGAGCTTGAAACCCACCGCGAAATCTTCCTAAATAATCCGAATCTCAAGGCCGCATACCACTTGATGGTAAGCGTAAACGATTGGGAAAGGGAGCAAAGGCACTTCCCAAACCCCGTGGACGACGTACCATAATACTTTCTGTTTATTACTGTTACGGGTGGCACTCAGAAAACCGGGGAGCCGCCCTAATTCAAAAATGTGAGGTGCCGACGCCGAATCCAACATGCCCAAGTGAAAGGAAAATTCTTGGTGAGATGGTTTTCCGGAAATCGATATGAATGGAGGATGCCTAGCTAGTAAGGTCCAATGTCCAGACATGCGAAGTAAGTGAAACGGCCGTTCCAAAGAAAGCTTTATAGAGGTGCCTATAAGTAAGTGGAAATAAATAGGATAACCAGATTCCAGTTGTCATTTTTTGGCCGTTAGGTCAGTGAAACTGTCCATGTAGCTAAAGTCAAGTCAAGCCAGTTGTTCGAGTTCGCGTTCTAGTTTTGGACAGGAAAGTATGGGACCTCTTGCTTAGGGCTTTGGAAGCGAGCAACCAACCCGGCAATCCGATCTTGTCTTCACTCACCGATTCCTTTAATAAGAGGAATGCCCAGATTGTCGTATTCCACACAGGTTGAATCATATGAGGAAGTTTAGCAGCACATACGAATTCGAATCCGCTGGCTTAGATGAGTGGCTCTTGGCTCACTTCCTTGAGAAGGGCTTTCTCAAACTAAGAAATGAGAATTCTTCAACCATATGACATATGATCTCAGGCTCAAAAAGAGGAGGAAGCGAATCAATTCGATTACAGAAGTACTTTTTTGAAAAGGGAATCTCTCCTTCCTAAGCGCAATGCTCGGAAATCGGCAATAAAGCCCGAAAGTCAGGTAAGCATGCCTAGCTTGATGCTTTATAGAATCTTGTTTCCCTCATCTCATTACGTAAGTTATAAGTAACGGCCAGTCCTGCAAGTTTTTCGATTTCAATTGACTTTATTAGCGATTAGTGAAATCCGATGTAGGCCAACTCCTCAACTAAAACGGAAGTAACGGTATGAAGAAGAATGAATAGGCACTTTCAAGGCATTTCCCTCTCAGGGGAGTAGGGCATGATTGGGTGAGCTAGACGTTAATGACGTAATGCAAGAAAGAAAAGTTATGGGATTTGGCATTCCTAGCTTTATGTTAAGTTCAATAGAAGATCTGTCTGCTCTCACCTTTTGCCTTAGAAAGAGTTCAACCCACTTGAAAGAGGAAAAGGGAGTAGGAAAAGTACCGGAAAGTACGGATTCGGGTTCATCCCTCAATCAAGCACTACTTGAAAGTCAGGATAGATTCAACCATACGCCTAGATCGGAAGGAGTACGCTCTAAGAGCAGCTTTCCCCGTTCTGACCGATGCATTCAAGCTCACCTAACTTGGTTCTAGTGTTGTGACTGGCACTCTAACAAATCAAGAAATTCTTGGATTGGTTGCTTCTGAGAGAGCAGCTCTTCCGACAGCTCGTATTCATCCCTTCCCCATGAGAAAACCTTGCTTTCATTTGAATATTGGCCCTCGCGCATCACGGCTAGATTGGAGTAACTCATAGCTAGGGCTTTCTATTTCATCAGGACGGCTTCTCCTCCACTGAGCTCATCGCCCCTTTCTATCCCTTGAGTGAGGTTGAGGTCAGAATTCTCTTATTAAAAGAAAATAAGGAATCTCTCTGACAATGGCAACGGCTGGGAAAGAAAAATCCCTTATCTTTTCTTGTCTCAAAGAATTCCATTCCGGAAGCGGAAAGTCGGCTTGACTTGCTTCTTCTTCTTTCTCTCGTTCTAACGCTACTGTGCCTTCCGTCCCTGATGAAGAAAGCCTTCTTTCTCTCGTTCTCTCTTAAGTGAAAGCCAGTCCGCCCCTTAACGAGTAAACAAGTTGCCTTTTCTCTCTCCTTCTCTAGTTATCGCTCCTTTTATGTAGCTCTTACGTGTAAAGTCTTCCCTTCGGTAGACTCATTTCATGCCTCTACTTGTCATACGAGTTACTACATTCCTCTTGGTTGAGGATCTGTAAACCCCGGACTTTTTCAAGAGTTACCACTTACGTACCTCTTCTTTCTATCTGCTTTTCATAGCTTGGCCTTCTCTTGGTCGCCTGTTAAAGGAAAGATCGGAAATATAGAATGTCTATGAGCCCTATGACCTTTCACTCCCGGAATGTGCTTTATAATCCAAGGAAGCACTTCCCGGACATCTATATCTAGGGCTTTTGAAAGCTGAGATCCTTCTTTTTTCCATTTGGGAACTGAAGGTGGCTAAGTCAAGGCGCCTTATCTTTCTAATCAGGTAGATTTGAGCAAAGGCCATAGCTATTATAATCATTGCCAGCAACACCGCCGTTGACAAATCCGCCTTAGCCTCAGGGCGTTCTTTTTTCCAGGAATCTGTCAATCGGAGGAGCGCAACCAAGTTTTAAACCTCAAAGCCCTGCAAGGGATGTGAAGCCCTTTTCAATGTCTTCTACTCGCCCAGTGGAGCCAGGAGGCAAGGGGAATCCATTTCATTTGGCTCTAGACTACGATTCGATAGAGAACGATTTGGCAATCTTTTTTTCCTGGTATGAAAGAAGTAGCTAGGACCAATCTCCCTCACAGTGGCAATCCCTCTTGCATTTGATACCCTCTTATTATAGGATGAAGATGATTCACTCACCAAGAAGAACGTCTACTCGAGCAGTAAGAGTTGATTCAATTGCTAAGAAGGCATTTCCTCTAAAAGTTTATTCTTTCACAACAACCGTGGCATAGACCGAGGAATGAATGGGAATTGCCGGTAGGATGCAATGGGCACTAGCTGTGGGTTCTAGTTCCCAAGCACGTCCTTCCAAAAGAAAGGCTCCCGGGCGAGCTATTGCTTTTCCCTTTCCTTCGCCCCCGTCTTTGCTCAACATGGTCCGATCCGAAATGCTAAAATAGATCCTTGCTAAGCTTCTTTCCCAGGGGGTCGGCGGCCTTGTCAACGGAATTCCCCACTCCATCCTGTGCTACATCGAATCAAAAGATTAATCCAGTTGGGAATTTCCACAACAGGATCTTTATCTCACTAACAAAACCTGAGGCTGATACCTAAAAAATGGAGTTCCCCTATTTCATGCCTAGAGGGCCCGCTACTAAAGCTACAGTGAGCTACTAGATAGCTTACCTCACTTCCGGACCGGATATGAATATTCCATATTCCTACTCAAGTTGATATTAGAACTGAGACTGAAGTTGCTAACAAGCGGGAAATAAGGGAATATGGAATATTGGAATTCACTACTGAACTGTTCTTCACTCAACGCCTCTTCCTTGAACATGGTTAGCTTCGCTTTCATCTACCTTCCCGTCGCGGGCTAAGTACTAAAGTAAAGCTGCTAAGGTTTTCCTTGAGTAGAGATAAGTTAAGTTATTTATAACTTCGCTTTCAATTGATCTTCCACACTTCTAACGAGAGATTGCTTTCAACTACCGACAGACTGAAACCGGCCTAAAAGCAGCCTTATCATTCCCTTCATAATCAGTGGCTTCCTAGCCCATTCATTACCTTCCTTTCCGTTAACTATTGAGTCGATTTCATCTCATCTCCTTCGACTGAGCTGCATCTGTCCTTTGCGCATTGAATTTCTTGACGAAATGCCTTTCACTTTCGATCGAATTCCTCTGTCTTCCCCTTCGCCGGAGCTTGACTAGAAAGACGAAATAGCCTTGACTTCGTTCAGTGCGCTACCTAGAATTCGATTCTTGACTGGTGCTATCTATAAACCAACAATCTAAAGCCTTGGGCAGAGTCTGAGCTTCTCTTCCGAGGGTTAGGTTCAAGGGCTGGTCTCCTTCGCTTCTTCAGAGTAAGACTCTTAGCCAACCGCCTTAAGAAGGATCCATTAAAGGAATCTTAAGTCTTCTTTAAGAGCTGTTTAAGAGTATCGTTCAGGCCTATCACCCGATAGTCCCTTCACTTATTAATGCTAGTTTTCTCTTTTGACATATGTAATTGAAAAGACGGAAGGAAGGTATGACAACTCTTTAGCTTGCCGGTCGGGTCGTTGGCGTAAGCCGATCGTGGAAGGAGCGCTTCGATCGATTCTTTAGGAGTTGCCACCCCCTTTTCTCATAAAATGAGAATGCTACGACTGGTCGGGTGTTGAACTCGGGCAATCTTTGGTGGTTGGTAAGGCGATAGGCAAAGGTCGAAAAGGTCGGATGCCGCTTCAGCTTCAATGAGATATTCTTTTGTTGTGGATGTGGCGACCGCAGTCCATGAATCTTAACTCTTCTTTACCACCTGAGCTTTGGGAGTTGCTTTGGCCGGTCCCATTCCAATTAACAATGGAAGAAGCTTATTTCATTCATTTCCCTTACCTGTGACAAAAGGAAAGACTCGAACTCGAACAAGAACTCTTAGCCGGAAAAGCCGCGTGTTCCTTGTTTCTTTAATATGCGTATATATTACCATCCGGGCTTCTTCTATTCTTTTTCCTGAGGGCAACAGACTTGGGAAGTCAGTACGCCATGAAAGCCAGCTCGAAGGGCAGGACAAAGCAGCAACCAAAAAGCATTAAACCTTAGCCGACTTCGAGCACTTCGAAAGAGACTAGGCGCTGACCGATAGGATTAGAAGGAGTAGGCGATGACTGACTGAGAGGCGGATACGATTTCACTCTTTGGTGAAGGATTAGGACTTAGGTGGGCGGCTTAGCTTAAGGGAAGGGGTATATTCTCCTTGATTTCAATCTATTGGGTATTGGTAATTGCGTAGATAACGATTTTCCGACAGACATAGCAATTATCTCCTGATGGGGCTTCCCCGCGGGGCTCTTACACAGAAAGTCAAGAACCAATACAAGGATTAGGCCCTGGACTTCGATTAGATAGATTTTCTTTCCTTGCTTACTGGCATTAAGCCCTGAATGAAAGGATTAGGCGATGACTCAAAGGTTAAACAAAAGTTTTATGCATTAGGGGTCGTTGGGGAGTTAGCACAGTCTCAAGGCAATTGCTCTTTAGCCGCTAGGAAAAATGCCTCCACAACCGCATATCTCGATACAATATTGACTTTTACATCTCTCGTGCACACAAACGGAAATTACTTCACTCGTCAAAGACCAAAAAAAGAATGACTTGAGCGGTGTTCTCCTCTTAAGCTCTTAAGGCTGGAACTCTTTTCCCGGCCTGGTACCAACTCCCGACTAAAGAAGAGAGGAGCGAAAAGCCTCATTCACCTTTTGGCCCAACCCTCCTGCTTACCTTGAGAAAGAGTGCTTTCTGCTTACCCGCTTTAAAAAGCTTGTTCACTTCCCTTAGATTGGATGCTGGATAGCTTGCACTTGGATTGTAATTGTTTAGGAACTAAAAAGGGACTGAAAAGCTTGAAAACTGTCTGGCACTCTATTCGCTCCTTCCCACTCAAGTAGCGATCTCAAGCATACCTACCCATTCGTCTTTCAGTGGATGGCTGTTGTTACCTTTCGCCTGAAGCTGCTTGCTGAAAGCAATGTATGGTCAGTGGCTGGTGCTATCGTATATAAGAGAACGGCTTAATTTATAATTAGAAGTGATCTTTCTAGATAACTATCAATTTCATAAGAGAAGTATGCCAGTTTGATTGATTCGACTCCACTTTTCACTTTGTCGAGATTGGGTTGGTGTAAAGTCACATTCGCTGGGCAAGAACATTCTGGCTTAAGTCCATAAGGTAAAGCGCCACTCTTCTTAAGCGTTCGTGCTCCTCCTTACTACAATCGACTGAGATTGAAAGCGGCCTATCCTTTTCTAGCGCTTAGTCACCGGACTTTGTTTCTACACACAGGCATCAACCGGCCAGTAGTGGAGCTTGTTTGAACCTACGCCTTATTTTGAGTTAAGTTTCATCCTTTGATGGATTAGTAGCTTTGTTAACAGGAGAACAGCCAGTTGGAGGGGAATAGTCCCAGCCAGATGAATCCCTTACATCCTTGTTTTCTATCACAGCTTCTTCTTTCGTTAGGGCTCACTTCACCCATTCGATTACTAGGCCTGCCTTAGGTCCTCTGCTGAAACTCGAGTAGGAAAGAAAACTAAATAAGGTGAAGCAAGGTTTGAAGACTCACGACCAGAATTCAATTCCACGACTACAAGCGGAGAGGAAGGGACTTGAATTGGATACGAAAGATTGTTGGTAAGCCTACCATAAGACTGAAAGAAAGTCTCAGGCGCACCTGAAGAGTTTAACTAACTGCCCCTAGAAACTTGGTTTGCGTGCCTGCTTCCTATCTGACCTATCAATCAAAGAAATGTTCTACTACGAGGTTGACTGATGCTCTGACTCGAACCTACCGACGAGCCTACCAAGCCGAGATTGACGACTGGAAAAACTTCCTTCGATTAGGCTCTCGCTAAAGAGTAAGTATCCAAACACTATCAGAGCCGACGAAAGAGCATCTCCCGTCCTTTCTCACAAAGCAACATACCAGTTTACCCCAGAACCAGAAGGTAAGGCCGTTTCATCGAAGAATCCGAATCATTTGTCGAATCTCAAGATAGAGATGAAGCGAAGCTGATTGCAGAGGTTCGTGTTGGTAGCACGAGGTTGTCTCACAGCAGCTCATTACACTTGAGAGCGGTCCTCTCATGTGTAGTCTCAGTGATCCTTCTCGGTGGCAGAAGGGGTGAGGGTTAGCTCATGTGAGGAATTTTCTTCCGTAGTAGTCGCGTACAAATGGATGAAAGCGAGAGACCGGACCAATGCCCATTCTTGTTCCATTGTGAAATGAAGGAGCTTCCTACGGTTCATCTTAAGAAAGGGAACTGCTGTCCGCGTAGCCTTTGGAAGCAAACAATGTAAAAAGAAAAATCGATAAGTAGAGCTAACTAAGGTAAAACATGGGCAATCCTGCGTATTCGATCTAGTGCTCTCACTGCCCCCCAAGGGGCCAGAGGAAGAAGATACCCAATGTTCAGGGTAGAAAGCCAGGGTTTGGTACTTTTCACACTTTGACGAGCTGGCCGCCGAGAGAGTTAGCTTGGATGTAGTCTTCATTTGCCGCTGGACTTTGTCAAACTCTTTCTCCCGTCATACGTTTCCCACTTCTAAATAGAATGTCATTTCTTCCTAGTCGTCAGAACGGGCTGGGGGATTTTTGGTTGTCTCCCACTAGTAAGACAGCTCACCCAAAAAGTCCGTATCCATTTTCTTATTCTTTTTCAAGTCTTAGTAGGTTTTGTTCTTTCAAAGCTCACCCTTTCGCTTGGAACGAGAAGGAATGAGGAAAGCGTTATATAATAAATAAGGTGCGCATGTTGCCTAACGACCGTCGCTACTCTTTTGCCTAACCCCCCCGGAGAGGTTTGGGGCTGAAAGGTAATTCTCAATGTTCCGCCCTTGCTTTACTGCCTAACAACTTTTTCGAAGAAAGAAGACTTCCTAGAATGAATAGGTTGTCAACTCGCCTATAGTATGAGGAGGGGGATGCGAATTGAAAAGACAATGCTATCTCACACGTTCTTGTCGAAATAGAGCTCTTTGCGGGGTTACCGCTACCCGAACTACCTTCCCTAGCTCTAGATGACAGGGACAAGAAAGCCTGTAAAACTCTTTCAGCTAGCACTGAGGTTGATGCGAGATTCAGTGATTTAGAAAAAAGCAAATTCAACCTCAATGGTATCTTATACCTGCCATTACTTCTCCCAGCTAGCCATTTTGAGTGCTCCCGCCTTTTAGTCGTAAACCCCGTAATGTGAATCCAACCGAGCGAGGTTACTGATCAAAACTATCCCCTCGCTTCCCTTGAGATAGATTAGCCTTCCAAACGAGCTAATGGGCTCAAGGAGCTAAACGGTTTCAATGCTCCCCTCTCTCCCACCTATCTATATGGTATCGCTGCAACAGACAGAGCGTTGGATTGCTTTCCCTTCTGGCTCTTGGTTGGACAGTCTAAAAGGTGGAAAGAAAATTGCCTTTAGTTAGCTTTCCTGCCTTTGATTGAGTTCAGTATTCGATTCGGTCAGAACCGCTTTATGGTTCAATGCTTGTCTGTATTCCTTTCATCAGGTAGCTATTCAGCTAAGTTTCTTTCTGACATGCTACTAGCTTTATATCTAACCCACGAAAGGGTCGGAGGATCGGCTTTTTTTAGTAGAAGAAAAAGACAAGTAGATATCGGCAAAGATAGATAAGGGGATCCACGCTATGAGATAAAAAGACGGGCGGTATGTCTCCTTCCATTCGATGGTCAACCTATACACGGTCTCAAAGTCAGTTATATAATCAGATTTTCTCTATATTTCTATATAATAATAGCCTGTGGGTCATTTATCTATCATAAATAGTGTTCGATATCGCCTCTGTGTGATTCATCCTAAGTAGCTATAGGATGAACCCTGGAAGACGGCCCTACCGTAGGAAGCGGGTAGGGTGAATCTCCGTAACGATTCTAACGACCTAGCTAACCGTTGATTCAATGTGCTCTTGATCGGCGCCCCGGTTGGTAATCTCACTGTGTCGTAGGTGAAAAGAAGCGAAACTTCACTGCTGGTTTTGAACCCGTCGCCTTTGATGGACAAAAGGGCTAAAGCCACAGCTCCAGTAAGGTCAAAATCTATGAATTGCTTAATCCCAATCTACGCATAAAAAGGAAATTCTTTTTTCAAGATTCCCGGAAGAGCATGTGTTGGAAAAATGCCATGGCCGAGGAGTTAGATGCTATAAAAAAAGCATACATGGACCTTCTCTTCCTCTACCAAACAGGTGATGGGCAGCAGTGGGTTACTGTGTGAAGTTGAAATGCTGACGGTAGTTTTGATCGTTAAAAGACGCCTTGTTGCTAAAGGTTAAAACAAGAATCTGGTATTGACTATTTTAGACTTTTTTCCAATATGAAGACTGTTAGCACTCTTCTTGGCCTTGGCTGTAGAGACATCTCTTTAGTTCGTCTTAGAGAATGGAATTAGGAATTCTATTTTCGTTTTATGTAGGTGGCATCTCTTCAATCTGGAATTACATCTCTGTTTGCTTTCTGGTACCGGTTTAAGTTCCTTTGTTCAAATCAATATCTATGTCAGGCTTCTCTTCCCGGTTGTCCTGTCCTGATCCTAATATGCCGATTCCTATTATTCAAATTACTTGTGTGCGTGTTCCTTAATAGTATGCCTCTTACTGTTATGCTTGCGGGCTTGATTAGTCTGGTGCTTTCCTTCTGGCTTGACCATGAGGCATGACTATTGGAATCTTACAGGAAGCAACCGCTGTACCCGCTTCTAGCTCTTAGACTTTGAGGAAGGAGCGAGCTAATCCTTGTTCCGTTAGTTGACTTTTCATTTCAGTCTTGTAAGTTAGTTATGTTTTCAGGGGTATCACCATCCCCCGCACCTCTTATAGGTGGAAGTGCGATGGCTTTCTTATTCGTCTAAGTAAGGTGATTGGCTCCTGCTTTACCTGAACCGAAGCAAGTCCTTCTTTATTTAATGATTGGCTCTCATAGCGCTTAGTGTAGTAAGGGCCATCTGCTTTTGCTATCATTCAAGCTTCGAGTCTTCCTACCAGTCTTCGAAGTCATATAGCGAGGAACTAGTCTTTGTGGTCTAGTCCCATTCGTCTACTAGCCCTTATTCAGATGGCTAAGGGGCAATTCTTCTTCTTTGATGCTTGGGGACTGTGGGAAACTCCTCATCGCAGGAAAAGTAATCATTTATTCTTTGTTTCCTGGGTTGGTAAAGTGACTTCCGGGTGTACGTGTCTCAGGAGCGAGATCAAACCAGTAGTTTGAAATGTCTTATGTAATGAAGGGAGCTTTAGCTGCTTGAGGTCGGAGGTCTGATTCATTTGGTGGTTGAAAACCATGCCTTATCGCTTCAGTCTCTTAATACTCTCTATTAGCTCGTTCGTGTCCTTACCCAAGGATCACTCACTAAAGGAAGACTAAGAGGGAGTTTTAGCTAGTTAAAACATATTCGTTAAGCTGCTTTTCTCTTTGCTTGTTGATTGGGGCCAGGCAAAGACCGACTGATATATTCAATGGGATAGACCCGACCGAAGTGGATTGGGATGATTTGCTTTGGTTGTTGAAATGGCCAGGGCTCCTGACCTCACACCCAAGGGGAAGAGAAGCGGTGCCCAGGATGGCAGGCCTCTGACTCTGGTGTTGTTTATGCACCTTAGGTAACATATAATACAAAGCAAAAGAAGTTCACGACCCGTGGCTACCTCCACGCTTGCTCCGTCAGGCTTTCGCTTGGCAACCTCGGCTGAAGATCTTTTTCAATTAAATCATTCCTTCTTGCTGGCTAAGAGACCGAATCTGTAAAATACCTTACCTTCTTGGCTTAACCTTAACACGGCTAAGCAGCTCTGAATCCGGGGCCGGCCGCTCCTGTCCCCCAAACCAAGAGTTAAAAGAAAGGAATTCACTCAAAAGCTG
The DNA here is from genome assembly GCA_036785865.1 of Coffea canephora. Classification (NCBI taxonomy): domain Eukaryota; kingdom Viridiplantae; phylum Streptophyta; class Magnoliopsida; order Gentianales; family Rubiaceae; genus Coffea; species Coffea canephora. The sequence goes on from JAZHGG010001143.1 coordinate 23,396, forward strand.
ATTTTTTTCTTAGTTACACTGAAAGTAATAAGAAAGAAAGAACAAGAACTGGAGCAATCCAGGCTCTAGCTCGGACTCAAACTCAACAAGAGAAGCGTTAAGAGAGCTCCGAAGAGATAGATTAGGAATTACAACAAGAGAAGAAGCGCATTCGGAAGCCAACCGTGCCTTAAGAAGTCAATTGGTGATGGCATGCTTGAAAGCGGGAAATGCCCCAAGGCGAGATCTACCGGCTTTTCATTCAATTGGTAGTATCAATGGCCTTCGTTCAAGCAGCAGAGGATCTTCTTTGGGATCGGGAAGTGGCCAGTGGCTCCTAGGCCAGTCAAAAAGCATTTAGGACCGGTAGCGGGAAGTTGCTTTGGCGTGTCGAAGGGAATCATATTCCATTGTATTACCATACGTGTAAAGAAGGAAGCGACAAGGAGTTAACTCCTAAAGAAAGACATATGTAACTATCAAGAAGAAGACCGGAAGGAAGAGCAAAATTCCCGGGTGAACTTACAAATAATATGAAATTTGTAATCGAAGCCGAAGCAGCGGTCCGGAACTCAACTCTATTCTTTCTTGCCGCTATGCCGTGTTTACACAAGTGTAACAAAGAAGCTCCCTCTAAACACGCGCTAAAGGCCAAACTCTTTCTCCATTCAAGGTTATTTGGCAGAAGCAAGAGATTTGATTTGAGTTACACGTCTAGCTCCTAAAGAACTCAAACCCAAGCTGCTTAGCTGTGCTTCTCCTGATCGCTTCAATGGGAAGTCATGGGTAAGGCATCCTACGAGTCAAGAGAGACCGGAATGCTGACTTTGCCTTGCCTCCAGGAAAGATCTTACAATTCTTTATGCGTTACTTTCCTTTCTTTTATTAGAACCAAATGTAACTACCCCATTGGGAAAAACTAGTATTAAAAGCACCGGTTCGCCTTTTCCTGCCTTTCCCGTAGCTTACTGAGAATCTTTTTCAAAAAAATCTCTCTCTTCCTTCCCCTTATTAGGGCTGGGAGCGAGGAGTCCATATAAATTCCTAGTTTTATTGCTCGTGAAAGTTCCCTCCACTGGGTTGTCATCAATGTTAGCAGATCGGGTTAAAAATGAGTCATTTTGTTTCCTTTGTCAGGGGCTAAGTTCCTTTAATTGAATCCTCGGGGAAAGAAGAGAAAGAAGTCCTAAGTACCAGACGTCTACACCCGTCTTTCCTACAGATTGTTAGACTAAGCACGGCAAATCAAGAGAAATTCCTAGATGATCTGAAAGTTATGTTGCCAATGTCAGTGAATCGGCTTGATATTGATATAGCAACCGCGGAGATTTCAAAACCAAGTCTGATTGGTCTCGATGTTGGCGAATCGGCTAGCTATTATATAGGTTGCCGTGCTCTAGCGGGTAACTCCTTTATTGAAAATAAGCTCTGGAGCTAGAAAAGAACTGGCTAAGGCGCACCCTCGCAGAAGCTTAAAGGCTTACTTTTATAGAACTACGGGAAGTGGAAAGGAATTTGTTTAAACCATCAGCAGGAAAAAAGAAAATGGAAAAAAAAAAGTAAAGGCCGGTTCCACTGATGTAGCTAAATCGGAGGCTCTTGCTGACTCTGATCTTAGAGTGGATTCCTGCTTTGGGGCAGGTAAAGCCTTAAGGGCAAAGGAATGAAGTTCTTCGTCTTTTTAAACCTAAAAAAAACACTATTCCGGCGGCTTCCTCTGAACTATAGTTCTGGGCCTACGATGACTATTCCGGGCTCCGGGATTCCTATCCTATTATGGTTATGGAAGGGGTAAGGCCTTCTTTAATGAAAATGAAAGTAAGAGTCGCTAAAGCTGTAACCAGCAAGCAAAAAGTTGTGGTGTGTATGGGGATTAATAGTTCTTACGAGAAGATAATCCAGCCCTAGATTCTGCTTAATACTTTGTTGGATTTGAAACTACAGCCTCAGCCCTTGCTCCATTAGCTAGATCTTGGCTGCTTCCTCTGATCACCATCTGTTTCGACTCGTTCGTACCTAGTGATGAGCTTGACTGGTGCTCTAAGGCGAACGCGGTCTGATCTGGCAAAGCCGGCTCAACGTCTAGCTCCAAGATGAAAGTTTGAGTTTAGCCCTCTCTTAAGCAAAAAGCCTTGTTTCCGGGTCGAATAGGTCGTCACCTTCTTATTCTTACTCAAAGCTTGCTAAGCGTTGGAGTTCTTCCTGAATGACTTTCTTTCCAAAGCAAGAAAACTCACTTCCAACTAGCCGCATTCTCCTCTATCTGTAGCGGAGGAGCTTATTAGAGCCAAGGTTGCCTTCTTTAACTGAATGTGTGTGTTAAACTGGAGCTCCCACTTTTGCAAGAGTTCTTTCATCGTCCTCTCAACGAAGGAGGTCCCCTTCGCTTTCTTAAGGACCACGAGTTGGTCTTTTAGGTTGGCGTAGGCAAGGTCCTTACTAGTTTCACGCATGACATGAGGTCACTAGTATTTTAACTGGAATGCCAGGCGGAGG
>JAZHGG010000712.1:0-31312 GCA_036785865.1 Coffea canephora
AAAACAGTTTTGGCCTCCTAATGCGGTAATGGCACAACTCTCCACTACAATTATCGGTTGGGGATGTTTAAGACCCACCGTTTCTATGCTAAGAAACAGGGCTACAAAACAATGTAGAAGACCACTCAATCCAGTTCTTAACACAACATAGGTCAAATATGCCAAATACTAACCCAGATTCCCAAAACAGGTTTGCAAAACACAGAAACTGTAATCGGTATATCCTCAGTCCATACAAGTCCAAATGCCAAAATTCCAAAGGATATGATAGCTAAGATATTCAGCTACATTTCATCAGAAGACACAACTCCAAAATCCAAACCAATTCCAGTAAAAAGGCCAATTATATCGCAGTTTTCGCATTCTGATCAAAGCAGAACAGCTACAGTTAAAAACGGCATAACTCACTCACACTCATCCAAATGACCTGAAATTTTACAGGCACCTCAAACACATCAATACCTACAACTTTCATGTTTTGAGCAAAGTCCATTCGGCCTTCTAACCCAGTGATCTAAAACCGGACAGAATTGGGATTTTTATGAACCCTAACTTTTCCAATTTTCCATTCAAATCCAAAATTAATTGCATTTATTCCACAATTCACACCCACTAGAACCATTATAGTCCATTTCCAATCATCCAAGATAGCTACAACAATCTTCATATTAAACCAGAAAATTCCCAATAAAATAAAAACTTCACACAAAACTCTTCAAATCAAGAAATAAATCATATATTTCATCACCCAAGGCACCTCTAAGCATATTATAAGCATATTAGGTATGGGGAGAGGTTGTAGCATCACTTACCAAGAAACAAGGGAAAGAGAGGTTGTGGACACCTTTGCTCTTAAAACAACTTCATCAACCCTTACTAGCACTAGAAGGTAGGATTTTATGGAGTGAAATGGATGGAAGCAAATGTTTTTGGTTGATTTGCACCAAGTAGAAGCTAGAACTTGAAGAGTTTCTCTTCCTTCTTTGCTCAAGATGGCCGGCCAACAAGAGAAGAAAATGGTGGTTTTTGTGATTTTTTTGATATTTAATCCTTTGGTCAAAAAAGTCAAGAAAGTGAATAGTGTTTCTTAAAGTCCATCCAATGAGAAAGGTGACACTTGTCCCTCCTTAATGCATTCTTATCATTCTTTTCTCTCTCACATCAATCATTTACACACCCTACTTATCTCTTAACACCCGATAAATTTTTCACAGTATCCGAAACTTAACCTTATTGCCGAATTTTTCCGAACTTATCGCACTAGTGGGTCCACGTCCAATATATATTTCTTAATTTTTCAAAACTACCCAATGCTAGGAAAATCATATTAAAAACTATAATTACCCATAAAATCCACCAAGAAATTTTTCTAAACCAGAAAACATGCAATTAAGGGAAAAACCCTAGGACAATATTAGGGAAATACGGGTTCTCACAATCTCCCCCCTTAGGAAATTTCGTCCTCGAAATTTTTTTCTCACCTTCATTCGCACCCGGCGAGTCCGGAACTGGTCGGTTATCTAACGCATATGCTTTGGCCGGTACACTTGTTCGGTTTCCTCTTTCTTTTACCGGTTTCGATTTAGTTCCATCCAGTGACTGAGTACTACCCTCACGTGGATGTCTTCTCGGACAATTGCTCACTTGATGTTCACTGCTTCCACAGATCAAACATTTCCGCCCTTTCCGCCAACAAGTATCCTCGGTGTGATTTGCCTTTCCACAGTAACCGCAAATCAAGTGAGAGGTCATCTTTTGACTATCTTGAGAAATCTCCTTAGATCCGATGTGACTTCCTTTAGTAGACCTCTCATCTATCGCCCCTATTGTCCATGGCGGATAGGATAACTGGCTCATCTTTTGCACTTTAGAAGACGTCATCGTTTCAATAAACTCTTCCAATCCACTGCCCGATGCACCCCTTTTCGAGTTTGGGAGGCCTTTACTTGTGCCTTGGCACTCTCGATTCGTTGAGCCTTCTCAAGGGCCTCCGTAAAAGTATTCACTTGCGCCGCTGCCAACGCCTCTTGGATGTCCAAATCAGTCCCTGTATAAACCGTCTTACTCTTCGTCGTTCAGTGGCTACCAGTTCAGAAGCAAACTTGGATAACCTAGTAAATTTTGTTCATATTCGGCCACACTTAATGTTCCCTGGCGTAGCCCAATAAACTCCTCCTCCCTCCTTTCTTGAACTAAAGGTGGAAGATACTTTTCATTAAATTCTCTGGTAAAGTTCGCCCAGGTCCAAATAGTCTGCTCTCTTTCCCATTTTGCTCGAATTACATTCCACCATGCTCGGGCCGGTCCCTCAAATTGAAATACTGCAAAGTTCACTTGCCTTTGTTCGGTGTAGTTTAAGGCTGTGAATATATTCACCATGGCCTCTACCCATTGCTCAGCAATATCCGGATCAGGCCCTCCAAGGAATTTTGGAGGATTAAACTTCTGAAACCTCTCTAGAGCCCGATCTTCGCCTATTTCAGGGTTTGGGTTTGATTTACAGGCATTTGGCCTTGTTGGTCCACCAACCTTGTCAAAATGGTTGCCATCTGTTGAATTGCCGTCGCCATTTGGTCCCCGGCCTCAACTCTAGGTTCTTGTTCTTGTTCAGCGGACGTTTCCCTTTCTGCTCTAGGTTCTGGGGTCCGTTTAGTTCCACGACCTCGACCACGTCCCTGACTACGTCTCCCGTTCATATTTTTCCTTCCCTCTTTTTTTTCCAACAGTAGTTTAATGAATAAATGCAATAAGATGACTCAAAAGTAACCAAAATTGAGGCACCAAATACACAAGTAAACATATATGCACATGCTCCACATTTCAAGAAAATAGATGATCAATTACACAAATACACATCAAGTCAGGAAAATATTCATGTGCACAATTACAGCAATGGACGTCATATAATAAGAATACACGGGCGAATCAAACAAGGTGGTGATGTGTCGTCCCCGTCTCAGCTAAGGTAACCCCGTCCAGTCCCTCACGTCATTTTCTAATCAATCCAGATATCCGCCGACCTCTTATATTCATTCTAGTCGGACCAAGCCTGTTCATGGTCCCAACATATAAAGCTCATATACTTAACATCATCTCCACTCTAGAGTACTCGGGTACGAGAATCCGAGATAAGATAATTCACCTCTCGAGCTGGCCAGTCCCAAGAGTAAACCATCTACAATCGGAATTCCTACCAGACGTACCTATCTATGGTCCTCAGATACCATAAGAGATAGCTTATGCTCAAACGAGCACTTAGTCCATTATACCTATTCAACACTCAGTCCAGGCTCACTCCGCGCAGAGACCACGCGAAGCAGGCTCTGATACCAACTGTGACGACCCCACCTCCCCCTAAGGCGAACCAAAGGGTTCGGCGGACCGCCTGCCCAGCTCTCGCCGGGACTCAGTCAGTCACTATAAGAAAAGGGCAATAAAACCCACAAAGCAAACGAAATAACAATAATTCCAAACTTAGACGTAAACTTATATACATAACCATCCCAAAAGCAATACAACGTATGTACAAAGGTTCTCTATTCTCCATACAACTAGCCCACCAAACATTGGGGCGAGAACCATAAAAAAAAAAAGTCAAAAGTTCTAGACCGGCTAGTCTATAAGTAGCTTCCGTCCTTGCACGTCTCCCCCTGCTAAGGAAAACAAAAACTAAAGGAATGAGCTGGAAAGCTCAGTGAGGTTCCGCACACATAGGCAAGAAGAGATCAATGCATTCAATACATATAAACAACAATTCAAGTTACAAGTACAAATAAAGCGATAAACACATTCATGAAAAGGATACGGGCTCACAAGGAGCCATTCGTTCATTCGTTCATTCTCCTTTCATTCCCTTATGTCTCCAATCATTTGAAAAATGCATTTTATATAAGTAAAACCCTCATTCATTCATTCGTTCATTCATTCATTCACCCCGTCCCTGGCTTTTGGCCAGGCTCCACCAACCTACAAGGTAATACTCGAGTATACCGAAACGTTCACCCAAGTCCCTAATCGCCCGACCGAGTCCGCTTCTGGCTCGAGACGACCGGTAACAAGAGGCAATGGCCAGTTCAGCCCAAAGGCTTACATTCATGCACAAATAACATTTCAATCGTTCAATCATTGAAACTTTCACAATCATTTAGGCCGAGTGCGATAAAGTATACACTTGCCTCAAAAACTGGTTTTAGCAATTATTGAAAGCATTTAACATTTATCAATCATTCATACAAGCCATACCATCATGAAACATAACAAACAAGGAACACTCACCTAATTACGCAAAATAACGTGCAAAATATTCTTCCAGATATTACCCTCGGTCACCGAGAAAACCTAAGATTTAACGAAAAGAATATTACAAGTCATATAGCAAAACAAGTAAGTGAAATCAAGGAATTCGGCTAAGTACGAGTAAAGCGAGTAAAACAGATAAAGGTGACTTTAAAGTGAAAGGAGTCCATTAGGGCCAGTGGATGAAATAACTAGGGTTGGTAAATTAAGTACAAAACTAACTCCAAAAAGGTTAATAAGTTTCCGACGGAAAATACCTAACTAGAACACTTTATAACCCAACTTGATAAATAAATTTGTTCACGTGGTTCAAAATCAACTCATTTTCAAAGAAATAGTATAGGCTAAATGTCTTCACTATAAAGCATGCGAAAGGAAGACAAAATACGTTAACTTCCACACTTAGAGCCTCGCTTAAAAATAATTCACTTGTATTCATAGGAAAGGCATAAAGAACATTTGGGGTTTCATGCTTTCGAATGGTAAAATGGTCACATTAGTTGCCTTGCAGAAATATACAAATGTAACTAGAACTTAGCCCTCGAATCCTTAGTTGAACGATCCAATGAAATTCTCAAGGAAATACACCCAAATTTGATACAAAAGACATTTCCAAAACCATTTTAACTCATTCAATTTCCAAGAAAATAAATGGACGGCATAACAACAACCCAGAAAATGTAACTATAGCAAACCAGAAAATCAGGAAATGTAACTATATTAGCCCTAATAACAAAAACAGTTTTGGCCTCCTAATGCGGTAATGGCACAACTCTCACTACAATTATCGGTTGGGGATGTAAGACCCACCGTTTCTATGCTAAGAAACAGGGCTACAACAATGTAGAAGACCACTCAATCCAGTTCTTAACACAACTAGGTCAAATATGCCAAATACTAACCCAGAATTCCCAAAACAGGTTTGCAAAACACAGAAAACTGTAATCGGTATATCTCAGTCCATACAAGTCCAAATGCCAAAATTCCAAAGGATATGATAGCTAAGATATTCAGCTACATTTCATCAGAAGACACCAACTCCAAAATCCAAACCAATTCCAGTAAAAAAGGCCAATTACTATCGCAGTTTTCGCATTCTGATCAAAGCAGAACAGCTACAGTAAAAACGGCATAACTCACTCTACACTCATCCAAATGACCTGAAATTTTACAGGCACCTCAAAAACATCAATACCTACAACTTTCATGTTTTGAGCAAAGTCCAATTCGGCCTCTAACCCAGTGATCTAAAACCGGACAGAATTGGGATTTTATGAGCCCTAACTTTCCAATTTTCCATTCAAATCCAAAATTAATTGCATTTATCCACAATTCACACCCACTAGAACCATTATAGTCCATTTCCAATCATCCAAGATAGCTACAACAATCATTTCATATTAAACCAGAAAAATTTCCAATAAAATAAAAACTTCACCAAAACTCTTCAAATCAAGAAATAAATCATATATTTCATCACCCAAGGCACCTCTAAGCATATTATAAGCATCATTAGGTATAGGGGAGAGGTTGTAGCATCACTTACCAAGAAACAAGGGAAAGAGAGGTTGTGGACACCTTTGCTCTTCAAAACAACTTCACTACAACCCTTACTAGCACTAGAAGGTAGGATTTTATGGAGTGAAATGGATGGAAGCAAATGTTTTTGGTTGATTTGCACCAAGTAGAAGCTAGAACTTGAAGAGTTTCTCCTTCCTTCTTTGCTCAAGATGGCCGGCCAACAAGAGAAGAAAGATGGTGGTTTTTGTGCATTTTTTGATATTTAATCCTTTGGTCAAAAAAGTCAAGAAAGTGAATAGTGTTTCTTAAAGTCCATCCAATGAGAAGGTGACACTTGTCACCTCCATTAATGCATTCTTATCATTCTTTTCTCTCTCACATCAATCACTTTACACACCCTACTTATCTCTTAACACCCGATAAATTTTTCACAGTATCCGAAACTTAACCTTATTAGCCGAATTTTTCTGAACTTATCGCACTAGTGGGTCCCACGTCCAATATATATTCTTAATTTTTCAAAACTACCCCAATGCTAGGAAAATCATATTAAAAACTATAATTACCCATAAAATCCACCAAGAAATTTTTCTAAAACCAGAAAACATGCAATTAAGGGAAAAACCCTAGGACAATATTAGGGAAATACGGGTTCTCACAATCTCCCCCCCTTAGGAAATTTCGTCCTCGAAATTTTTTTCTCACCTTCATTCGCACCCGGCGAGTCCGGAACTGGTCGGTTATCTAACGCATATGCTTTGGCCGGTACACTTGTTCGGTTTCCTCTTTCTTTTACCGGTTTCGATTTAGTTCCATCCAGTGACTGAGTACTACCCTCACGTGGATGTCTTCTCGGACAATTGCTCACTTGATGTTCACTGCTTCCACAGATCAAACATTTCCGCCCTTTCCGCCAACAAGTATCCTCGGTGTGATTTGCCTTTCCACAGTAACCGCAAATCAAGTGAGAGGTCATCTTTTGACTATCTTGAGAAATCTCCTTAGATCCGATGTGACTTCCTTTAGTAGACCTCTCATCTATCGCCCCTATTGTCCATGGCGGATAGGATAACTGGCTCATCTTTTGCACTTTAGAAGACGTCATCGTTTCAATAAACTCTTCCAATCCACTGCCCGATGCACCCCTTTTTCGAGTTTGGGAGGCCTTTACTTGTGCCTTGGCACTCTCGATTCGTTGAGCCTTCTCAAGGGCCTCCGTAAAAGTATTCACTTGCGCCGCTGCCAACGCCTCTTGGATGTCCAAATTCAGTCCCTGTATAAACCGTCTTACTCTTCGTCGTTCAGTGGCTACCAGTTCAGAAGCAAACTTGGATAACCTAGTAAATTTTGTTTCATATTCGGCCACACTTAATGTTCCCTGGCGTAGCCCAATAAACTCCTCCTCCCTCCTTTCTTGAACTAAAGGTGGAAGATACTTTTCATTAAATTCTCTGGTAAAGTTCGCCCAGGTCCAAATAGTCTGCTCTCTTTCCCATTTTGCTCGAATTACATTCCACCATGCTCGGGCCGGTCCCTCAAATTGAAATACTGCAAAGTTCACTTGCCTTTGTTCGGTGTAGTTTAAGGCTGTGAATATATTCACCATGGCCTCTACCCATTGCTCAGCAATATCCGGATCAGGCCCTCCAAGGAATTTTGGAGGATTAAACTTCTGAAACCTCTCTAGAGCCCGATCTTCGCCTATTTCAGGGTTCTGGGTTTGATTTACAGGCATTTGGCCTTGTTGGTCCACCAACCTTGTCAAAATGGTTGCCATCTGTTGAATTGCCGTCGCCATTTGGTCCCCGGCCTCAACTCTAGGTTCTTGTTCTTGTTCAGCGGACGTTTCCCTTTCTGCTCTAGGTTCTGGGGTCCGTTTAGTTCCACGACCTCGACCACGTCCCTGACTACGTCTCCCGTTCATATTTTTCCTTCCCTCTTTTTTTCCAACAGTAGTTTAATGAATAAATGCAATAAGATGACTCAAAAGTAACCAAAATTGAGGCACCAAATACACAAGTAAACATATATGCACATGCTCCACATTTCAAGAAAATAGATGATCAATTACACAAATACACATCAAGTCAGGAAAAATATTCATGTGCACAATTACAGCAATGGACGTCATATAATAAGAATACACGGGCGAATCAAACAAGGTGGTGATGTGTCGTCCCCGTCTCAGCTAAGGTAACCCCGTCCAGTCCCTCACGTCATTTTCTAATCAATCCAGATATCCGCCGACCTCTTATATTCATTCTAGTCGGACCAAGCCTGTTCATGGTCCCAACATATAAAGCTCATATACTTAACATCATCTCCACTCTAGAGTACTCGGGTACGAGAATCCGAGATAAGATAATTCACCTCTCGAGCTGGCCAGTCCCAAGAGTAAACCATCTACAATCGGAATTCCTACCAGACGTACCTATCTATGGTCCTCAGATACCATAAGAGATAGCTTATGCTCAAACGAGCACTTAGTCCATTATACCTATTCAACACTCAGTCCAGGCTCACTCCGCGCAGAGACCACGCGAAGCAGGCTCTGATACCAACTGTGACGACCCCACCTCCCCCTAAGGCGAACCAAAGGGTTCGGCGGACCGCCTGCCCAGCTCTCGCCGGGACTCAGTCAGTCACTATAAGAAAAGGGCAATAAAACCCACAAAGCAAACGAAATAACAATAATTCCAAACTTAGACGTAAACTTATATACATAACCATCCCAAAAGCAATACAACGTATGTACAAAGGTTCTCTATTCTCCATACAACTAGCCCACCAAACATTGGGGCGAGAACCATAAAAAAAAAGTCAAAAGTTCTAGACCGGCTAGTCTATAAGTAGCTTCCGTCCTTGCACGTCTTCCCCTGCTAAGGAAAACAAAAACTAAAGGAATGAGCTGGAAAGCTCAGTGAGGTTCCGCACACATAGGCAAGAAGAGAATCAATGCATTCAATACATATAAACAACAATTCAAGTTACAAGTACAAATAAAGCGATAAACATATTCATGAAAAGGATACGGGCTCACAAGGAGCCATTCGTTCATTCGTTCATTCTCCTTTCATTCCCTTATGTCTCCAATCATTTGAAAAATGCATTTTATATAAGTAAAACCCTCATTCATTCATTCGTTCATTCATTCATTCACCCCGTCCCTGGCTTTTGGCCAGGCTCCACCAACCTACAAGGTAATACTCGAGTATACCGAAACGTTCACCCAAGTCCCTAATCGCCCGACCGAGTCCGCTTCTGGCTCGAGACGACCGGTAACAAGAGGCAATGGCCAGTTCAGCCCAAAGGCTTACATTCATGCACAAATAACATTTCAATCGTTCAATCATTGAAACTTTCACAATCATTTAGGCCGAGTGCGATAAAGTATACACTTGCCTCAAAAACTGGTTTTAGCAATTATTGAAAGCATTTAACATTTATCAATCATTCATACAAGCCATACCATCATGAAACATAACAAACAAGGAACACTCACCTAATTACGCAAAATAACGTGCAAAATATTCTTCCAGATATTACCCTCGGTCACCGAGAAAACCTAAGATTTAACGAAAAGAATATTACAAGTCATATAGCAAAACAAGTAAGTGAAATCAAGGAATTCGGCTAAGTACGAGTAAAGCGAGTAAAACAGATAAAGGTGACTTTAAAGTGAAAGGAGTCCATTAGGGCCAGTGGATGAAATAACTAGGGTTGGTAAATTAAGTACAAAACTAACTCCAAAAAGGTTAATAAGTTTCCGACGGAAAATACCTAACTAGAACACTTTATAACCCAACTTGATAAATAAATTTGTTCACGTGGTTCAAAATCAACTCATTTTCAAAGAAATAGTATAGGCTAAATGTCTTCACTATAAAGCATGCGAAAGGAAGACAAAATACGTTAACTTCCACACTTAGAGCCTCGCTTAAAAATAATTCACTTGTATTCATAGGAAAGGCATAAAGAACATTTGGGGTTTCATGCTTTCGAATGGTAAAATGGTCACATTAGTTGCCTTGCAGAAATATACAAATGTAACTAGAACTTAGCCCTCGAATCCTTAGTTGAACGATCCAATGAAATTCTCAAGGAAATACACCCAAATTTGATACAAAAGACATTTCCAAAACCATTTTAACTCATTCAATTTCCAAGAAAATAAATGGACGGCATAACAACAACCCAGAAAATGTAACTATAGCAAACCAGAAAATCAGGAAATGTAACTATATTAGCCCTAATAACAAAAACAGTTTTGGCCTCCTAATGCGGTAATGGCACAACTCTCACTACAATTATCGGTTGGGGATGTAAGACCCACCGTTTCTATGCTAAGAAACAGGGCTACAACAATGTAGAAGACCACTCAATCCAGTTCTTAACACAACTAGGTCAAATATGCCAAATACTAACCCAGAATTCCCAAAACAGGTTTGCAAAACACAGAAAACTGTAATCGGTATATCTCAGTCCATACAAGTCCAAATGCCAAAATTCCAAAGGAATATGATAGCTAAGATATTCAGCTACATTTCATCAGAAGACACCAACTCCAAAATCCAAACCAATTCCAGTAAAAAAGGCCAATTACTATCGCAGTTTTCGCATTCTGATCAAAGCAGAACAGCTACAGTAAAAACGGCATAACTCACTCTACACTCATCCAAATGACCTGAAATTTTACAGGCACCTCAAAAACATCAATACCTACAACTTTCATGTTTTGAGCAAAGTCCAATTCGGCCTCTAACCCAGTGATCTAAAACCGGACAGAATTGGGATTTTATGAACCCTAACTTTCCAATTTTCCATTCAAATCCAAAATTAATTGCATTTATCCACAATTCACACCCACTAGAACCATTATAGTCCATTTCCAATCATCCAAGATAGCTACAACAATCATTTCATATTAAACCAGAAAAATTTCCAATAAAATAAAAACTTCACCAAAACTCTTCAAATCAAGAAATAAATCATATATTTCATCACCCAAGGCACCTCTAAGCATATTATAAGCATCATTAGGTATAGGGGAGAGGTTGTAGCATCACTTACCAAGAAACAAGGGAAAGAGAGGTTGTGGACACCTTTGCTCTTCAAAACAACTTCACTACAACCCTTACTAGCACTAGAAGGTAGGATTTTATGGAGTGAAATGGATGGAAGCAAATGTTTTTGGTTGATTTGCACCAAGTAGAAGCTAGAACTTGAAGAGTTTCTCCTTCCTTCTTTGCTCAAGATGGCCGGCCAACAAGAGAAGAAAGATGGTGGTTTTTGTGCATTTTTTGATATTTAATCCTTTGGTCAAAAAAGTCAAGAAAGTGAATAGTGTTTCTTAAAGTCCATCCAATGAGAAGGTGACACTTGTCACCTCCATTAATGCATTCTTATCATTCTTTTCTCTCTCACATCAATCACTTTACACACCCTACTTATCTCTTAACACCCGATAAATTTTTCACAGTATCCGAAACTTAACCTTATTAGCCGAATTTTTCTGAACTTATCGCACTAGTGGGTCCCACGTCCAATATATATTCTTAATTTTTTCAAAACTACCCAATGCTAGGAAAATCATATTAAAAACTATAATTACCCATAAAATCCACCAAGAAATTTTTCTAAACCAGAAAACATGCAATTAAGGGAAAAACCCTAGGACAATATTAGGGAAATACGGGTTCTCACAAACCACTTATGGAGAGTCTTCCTCAGTCAATTAATTCAGATACATGTAAAAAATTTTCGCATTGACGAAAGTTTCCTTTCAGAGTTATTGTAAGGGACGGAACAAAGGTCAGGCCCTCTTCTTTTCCAATCAAGCATTCTATCCCTAGTTATCCCTTTTGAGCCATCAGAATAAATTATTTCGTTTGGCAACCCCTGAGAATCGCCAACCCCACACTGGGGCAAGTTGGAGTTGAAAAGAAAAGTTTTCAAGAAGTGAAAAGTGACGAAGCCACAAAATCAAAAACAAGAGGAAAAAGAGAACCTCAGTTCAAAAATAAACTGTGGCAAATTTTGTGAAGGTTCAAAAGAATGGCAGAAAGCCGAAAAATCAAAAGAAGAAAGAAAATGAAAGAGGAAAAGCCTCAATTGAGCATAAACTCTGGGGCAAGTCTTGATTTAACCCTAAAATAGGGTTGGCGCAACAATGCGATCTCAGATTCTTCAAACCATTTTTAAAATCTGCCTTCAAGCCTTAACTTTTTTAAACACCCCACCAGACCCCATTACAAAAGCCGAAAGTCCTGACTTCTGTTCTTTGCAATGGCCTTGTCAAGAAAATTTCTGATGCCGGAAAATTTAGCTGTATTTCTGAATTGCCTGGATATGGGATTGACGCTACTCACCATGTGAAAGCCCATCAACTCGAAAAAAGAAAAAGAAAAAAAGAAGAAAAGAAGCAAGAAAAGTAAATGCAAGAAAATATAGAAAAATTCAACGTGGAAGTCCCTGGGGAATGATGAGAAAATCCAAACAAAGTCTGAAATCTTTTGAGTCCAAAATAAGGACAACTTTTGGAAAAAGGCGATCTATGGTGTAATATCCTTGAAAGTCTTATTCTTTAACTATCGTTTTCAAGCCACATTACAAGCCAATAAAGTCCATCGTTGACTTATTCCTTCATGACAATCCAAAGTGAGGATTATGCTCGTAAGAAATCCATCAATCATTTGTGATCATGGGGGGTATAACCAGTTTTCATAGGTTTAGCTATCGCTTCTACCCATTTTGGTACAAGTTTAAAGCTTATATGTTGACTAAATTTTCTTGAGAAATAAGGGTGACAAACTCTTTGCTTTCACTAAGATGTGATTACATACAATTGGGAGCACAATAACAAGACAAATCTTGACTTCTCATTTTCCTTAGCCACCCCAAAATCAGAAATAACACCCATTCGGTTGGTCCTGAAAGATTGAGCCAACAGGAAATGGTGACCCATTACCCAAAGCATCGGTGCTAAAATGAGGAAAGAATCACTTGTAATTTGGTATTATTTCAAGAAATTCATCATGAAATTTCCTTGTAGGAAACATAGTTCTTACAGTGTTCAAATAAATGGAAAGTCATCCGAACAAGCTTTTTCCATTAAATGGGCCCACACTGGGGCAAATTTTTATTCATGGGATTTCACAGAATAAGCCCACACAGGGGCAAAAATTTTTATAGTTCATTTGAGGATTTCGTCCAAGAATCAAATAATGCATTTTTCAAATCAAACACGCTGTTTCTTTTCATGAAATTCAAGTGCATGTCATATTTTTGTAAGCCCCCTGTGCAGGTATTCATAGTTGAAATCGACGAAGGAGCATCTGGTGATGTGAAAGGCCAACGCCGAAGGAAGAAAAGAAAGAAGGGAAAAAGGGCCCTACACTGAGGGCAATTTATTTTGAAAAAGATTTTCTCGAAAAATCAGAAAATTCAAAAAAAAAAAAAATCAAAAAATCAAGTTCAAATTCTTGTTTCTTGGAAAATCAAATTTCTTGTTTCTTGACAATCACACTTAATTTCTTGACCAATTGGAGACAGGATTGGATCTTACCCCACTGAATATTTCAAAAATCACGTTGGGCCTGGATTTCGTGCCGCCAACATTCCAAACAGCAAGTTGGGCCTGGATTTAGTGCCGCCAACTTTCCAAAAATTCCGTTGGGTCTGGATTTCGTGCCGCCAACCTCAAAAAAAAATCACGTTGGGCCTGGGTTTCGTGCCGCCAACATTCCAAACAGCAAGTTGGGCCTGGAATTTGTGCCGCCAACATCCCATTGAGTCTGAAATTTGTGCCGCCGGTGCAACCAAGGCAAGCTCGGGTATAATCCCACTGATCAATTCATCATACTGGGGCAAATTATCTTTGAAAAGTCAAAAAATCAAAAAATCAAAAAATCAAAAAATCAAAAAATCAAAAAATCAAAAATTCAAAAATTCAAAAAGTCAAAAAATCAAAAAATCAAAAAATCAAAAATCAAAAAATCAAAAAAAATCAAAAATAAAAAAAATCAAAAATCAAATCAAGTTTCATCACGGCAGGATTGGGTTTAATCCCACTGTCCGATTGTCAAAAGCATTTTCGGGTCAGTCCCATGATCAAAAGCATTTTCGGGTCAGTCCCACGATCAAGAGCTTATCCGGGTCAGTCCCACGATCAAAAGCTTATTCGGGTCAGTCCCACGATCAAAAGCATTTTCGGGTCAGTCCCATGATCAAAAGCATTTTCGGGTCAGTCCCACGATCAAGAGTTTATCCGGATCAGTCCCATGATCAAAAGCTTATTCGGGTCAGTCCCATGATCAAAAGCATTTTCGGGTCAGTCCCACGATCAAGAGCTTATCCGGGTCAGTCCCATGATCAAAAGCTTATTCGGGTCAGTCCCACGATCAAAAGCATTTTCGGGTCAGTCCCACGATCAAAAGCATTTTCGGGTCAGTTCCATGATCAAAAGCTTATTCGGGGGTCAGTCCCACGATTCAAAGTTTATTCGGGTCAGTCCCGTGATTCAAAGCCTGTTCGGGTCAGTCCCGCGATTAAAATCTTATTCGGGTCAGTCCCACGATCAAAAGCATTTTCGGGTCAGTCCCACGATTCAAAGCTTATTCGGGTCAGTCCCACGATTCAAAGCTTATGCGGGTCAGTCCCACAATTCAAAGCTTATTCGGGTCAGTCCCGCGATTAAAGCTTGTTCGGGCCAGTCCCATGATTTGAATTTCCCGCTCTAGTCAGTCCCAATTTTAATTTTTCTGTTCTGGTCAGTCCCGTTTAAATTCTTGCTCGGGTCAGTCCCGTTTAAATTCCTGTTCGGGTCAGTCCCGTTTAATTTCTGTTCGGGTCAGTCCCGTTTCGGGTCAGTCCCGTTTAAATTCCTGTTCGGGTCAGTCCCGTTTAATTCCTGTTCGGGTCAGTCCCGTTAAATTCCTGTTCGGGTCAGTCCTGTTTAATTTCTGTTCGGGTCAGTCCCGTTTAAATTCTGTTCGGGTCAGTCCCGTTTAAAATATGTTCGGGTCAGTCCCGTTTAATTTCTGTTCGGGTCAGTCCCGTTTAAATTCCTGTTCGGGTCAGTCCCGTTTAATTCCTGTTCGGGTCAGTCCCGTTTAAATTCCTGTTCGGGTCAGTCCCGTTTAAATTCCTGTTCGGGTTTAAATATGTTCGGGTCAGTCCCGTTTAATTTCTGTTCGGGTCATTCCCGTTTAATTTCTGTTCGGGTCAGTCCCGTTTAAATTCCTGTTCGGGTCAGTCCCGTTTAAATTCTGTTCGGGTCAGTCCCGTTTAAAATATGTTCGGGTCAGTCCCGTTTAATTTCTGTTCGGGTCATTCCCGTTTAAATTCCTGTTCGGGTCAGTCCCGTTTAAATTTCTGTTTGGGTCAGTCCCATTTTAGAATTCTAGTTCGTTGAGATCATTTTGCCGCCAAGTAACACAGGTAAGTTTTTGGTGTCTACTTTTTTGTCTCAAGTTTTTTCAAAACTCAGACAAAGAGGGGCTAACTGTAGACACCAAAATTTTAGTATGTTTTCATTTACTTGTCATGACTGTTTTATTCACCTTTTAGTTTTTAGTTTTTATTTTTAAGTTTTAGCATAGAATTTCTCGGAAAAGAAAAGGAAAAGCATTCAAAAAAATATGTTTAATTGTTTTGATTTAATTCAATGTTTTCTTAAAAAAAAATGAAAAGAAAAAAAAAGAAAAGGAAAAATGAAAAAATGAAAATAGAAATGAAAGAAAAATTTGAAAAATGGCAACTTTGTTTTTAATTTGTTTATTTCGATGCGATATTACTTAAATTGTTGTTTTTTATTACTTAGTTTTATTATCAATTTTGTAAAATTATTAGTTAAAAAAAATAATAAAAAATAAAAATAAAAAAACGCAGCATGCAAGAGCTGCGTGTTGTCGCAGCTTGCAAGAAAGGGGCTCGGGCAGCCCTTAGTTGCAAATGTAGAGGATTGCTGAGTTTTAGGGTTGAAGTTCCATATAAATAGCCAAGAGAGTGGGCAGCCGCAAGGGGGGATGGGGATGAGCAGAAGAAAAAAGAAAACAAACAGCGGGGGGGAGGAAGGAGAAAAAAGAAAACTAAGTGACGGCTGAGAGGTTTTAGGGCATTGGCTGGGGTCTGAGATTTTGGTGAGGGTTTTGGGAAAGTGAGCGGAGGAAAGGGAACTGGCGTTTGAAATCAGAGAGAGAGAGAGGTTACAAGAGAGACGGTCGGCGAAAAGAAAGAAACAGAGCAACGGAAGAGACAAAGGAAATCTGGAATTTGGGGGAAAGGAAAAAAGAAACGCACGGCAAAAGGGCTGAGGTTCTAGAGGATAGCAACAGAAGAAACTAAGAAAGGAGAGAGCTTCGTTTGGGCAGCTAGGGCGAGACACTAGCTACGGAAAGAGAACAAAGAACAGAGGGTTGCGGGGAGAGCTTGCGAAGGGAAACTGCAGAGAAAGGATACAAGAGGAAGGCTACGGGAGAAAAGGAGGAGGTTGAAGACCTGAAGACTGGAGACGCACAGCCCTCCATCAGAGTTTGCGAGTTGATTTCGGTGAAGTTCTGCTCATCCTAGCATATCCACGGTCTTTTGATTCCAAAAGACAGAAAAGAGGTAGTCTTAAACTCTGCTTTGTTTTGTTTCTTCTAAAACTAGACGTGGGTTTTCTTGTTTGATTAGCGTGACTAGTATCTAGGCCATTAGAATACATGATTTGTCTGCTGTAGACACCAAATTTTGAATAATTTGTATGTGGCATCTACTTCATGATTTTTATTTCAGATCGCTTGCATTTGGTTCATTGTTGTGTGTTTTGCATTTCTAGTTGTTATTTTATTTTAGTTTTATTCATTTTGCCCTTTTAGTTTGTCTATTCATTTTTATTTTGTCATTTTTAGGTTTTTAATCACTTTTAAGTTTTAGATTTTAGTTTTTAGTTTTTAGTTTTTAGTTTTTTTAGTTTTTAAGTTTATAGAGTTTTTAGAAAGAAAAGAAAAATCTTTTTAGTCATTTTGTTTTTATTCGATGCTTTCTTGAAAGAAAAATGAAAATGCAAAATTATAAAAAGAAGAAAAATTCAAAAAAAATAGGTTTTAGATGGATCGGGAAAAAAGAAAAAAGAGGAAAAGAAAAAAAAAGAAAAGGAAAAATTGTTCACAAAAATATGTTTATTTCTTTAAATTCAATCTTTGGGCACTTTAGTTATTTTTATTAAGTTATTTTGAGAAAAAGAAAATGATGAAAAGAGAAAAATTGAAAGTTAAAAAATGGCCATTTTTGTTTAGTTTTTGTTTAAAATTATTTTTGTTTTGTTATTATTATTGTTACCTGGTTTGTGTAATTTTGTTATTATTATTATTTATATTTTATTTTATCATTTCTGTAATTATTATTGTAAAAAAAAAAAAAAGATATATTTTGTCACGGCATGCACGCTGCAATTTTTTGCAGCGTGCAAAGGACATTCGTAAGAGACAATTGGAGGGTTGGATTTCACAGGGGTAACAAGCCATCATCCTCATCGTTGAGATGAGGGTTTTAGGAGATTTGAAAGTGGATATAAAAGGTAAAAGAGCTACAGCCGCAAGGGGAGTTTTTCGGTGAGCAAGGGGGAGAGAGTGGAACGGCTAAGGAAAGCTGAGAGGGGAGAAAGGGAGAGGAGAAGAGAGGATAGGAACGGCTGAAAGCTAGAAAGAGAGGAGGAAGCCGAGAGAGGCGAGAGACATCCGAGGGAAGTTGGAAAAATCTAGGGGAGCAACGGCAAAAAGGAAAACAGCGCAGGGGGGAGAGCAAGTTTACGGCTGGAAAGAAAAAGGGGGTTCTGGTGAGAGGAAAAAACAGCAACGAAGGAGAGCTAGAGAAAGCTAGGGAAATGAATCAGGAAAAAAAGAAAAAAAACTGAGAGAAGCTAAGAGCTACG
Source organism: Coffea canephora (assembly GCA_036785865.1). Lineage (NCBI taxonomy): Eukaryota > Viridiplantae > Streptophyta > Magnoliopsida > Gentianales > Rubiaceae > Coffea > Coffea canephora. The sequence goes on from JAZHGG010000712.1 coordinate 17,732, forward strand.
GGCTGTGAGCAGGGAAGGAACCAGAAACCAGAAAACAACGGAAAAATCTGGGGAGCCAGGGTGGAGAGTTCTTGTGCTGGGAATTTCTAGATCAAACACCCATAAGCTCATCAAATCCGGGCTCGAAAGTGCGAGTGCATCAGTCCTTGAGCAGATATTTGCGGCAAGAACTGGGTTTCCACTTCGGCAATTTCTCGCATTGTGGAGTCGTTCCTGGTTTCGCGTTTCTCTCTACTTGGTAAAGCTGCAAAAAGGTAGTTTCTTTCTCCTTTTTTTTATGTATATGGTGTTCAATCTGCCTCAGAAGAGCCAAAACTCTTGTTGCAGTTTTTCTTGTTGGTTTTTTTTCCCCCCTATATCTGTTTTGCTTTGCGAATCTGGTGGGGAAAAGGGGATTGTTGAATCTTTGATATTGTGTCATTGTATGATTTCTTGTTAGATTGGGATTCCTATGGAGTTAGCTGATGGATCTGGGGGTTTCATTGAAGTTCATTGCTATTTTTTTTCTTGCGTTGAATAAATTTCTGAAGTTGCAAAAATACGATGGATTTGTTGGGATGCATGTCTTTGCGTTTGGCTTTGAATCTTGTATTATTTCGCTGCATTGTTGGTTTAATGTTTTTTGTTACATGAAAAGGATCCATTTTTGCCCTTTTAATGCAAGATCAAATGATGTTTTGATGTGGGATGTGGTTACCGTTGTTGTAGTTTATAGATGAAAAGTTGCAGAAGAACCTTGCTGCATCTTTCATTCAGCCGTGAGCTATCATCTCTAACTCCTTTGCTGCATTTTCCATTTAGCCGTGAGTTGCATATGCAACTCCTTTGCTGCATTTTCCATTTTAGCCGTGAGTTGCATCTGTTGTTTCCTTGCTGCATTTTTTATCTAGCCGTGAGCTGTCTCTTCTCGTTCCTTTGCTGCATTGTCTTCATGTTCATTTGTCCAGGAAATGGGGGGAAAGTTTGATGTTAAGTTTGTGTACTTAGAGTTTGAAGTGTGTAAAATGAGTTCCAGTTTGCTATGTCACTGTCACGCTAATGTTTGTTCAGATTTTTCGCACTAATTTCTGCTATGTTTTCCTGGTTTGTTTGATTGTCAAAGTCATGGTTTGTTTGTTCAGTTCGAAGTTGAATGTTAGGCTAAAGTGTACGTTTGGAGTCGGATTCTGGTTTTTGGGAAAGTAAAATGCAGCATTCTTGTGTGGCTTTAGAGTTATCTTTTGGAATTAAATCTTGCTGCAGCTTCTTCTCATTCTTTCATTTGTTGATCAAAACCAGATTGGCTATCTTAATCTTGCAAACAAAAAGTCATGTTTTGAGTTGGGTCAATAATCTCTGGTTTGATGAGATAGTTTGTATGATGAAATGGATGTAATTGTTGCTAGAAATTGTCGCAAGCTTGGAAACCAAAAATGCAGCAGTTTGGGTTTGTTTTGTTACAAGAGCTTTTTGCCTTCTTTTGTTATATGAAGCTTGCATGAAAGTATTCCCAAAATCCTATTATTGTTGAGTCCTAGCTATGTTTGATCGGAGAGAAATCAAAATGATGCATGAATTCTGGTTTACCGAATTTGGCTTGGAGTTGCGGAAGCTTACATAGCAGAAATGGCTGAAAGAGGCTTATGTTGTTTTGGCCGAAATTTGCTGATTGCATGCATGCAAATATTTCAGAAATTGCCTTTTAACCCCCCAAGTCCCTTTTTGTTCTACTAAGGCCCAAGTAATTGGAACATTTAATCAATTTGATCCTTCTAAGTTTCTCTTTGTGCCACAAAAGCCCAGGCATGTTTTAGTATCTTGTAATTAAGTCCTAAAATCATTGCAACTTCAACCATTGTTTGGCTTTTTCTTTATTTTTGGGAATCTTTGAAGTGCTTAAACGATTTACTTGGACTTGAATGTTTGAGTAATGCTTGTTTTGGGTTTTTAGTAGATCTTATGCTTGGAGGTTGGATGATCATGCCTTTGCTTGGTCTTTAATTAGCTTTTTACTTCATTAAGTTGCCATTGGGGGAAAATTTGATGATTTGGTGGATTCCAATTGTTTTGTTTATATCTTATAACTAAATTGGTACGTTAATCCTTTGCTTTGAATGGTTTTAGCACATATTATCCCGTTAGTTGGTGACTGAGCCCAGTTTAAGTTTCGTCCATTTAACACTACAAAAGGGAGTGGTATAATTCCTTTTATCTTTTTGTTTCTCTCCTATGTGGACTAATGTGCTAATTGAAATTTGCATGTCTACTTGCTTTCCTAGCCTCTCCTTATTTCCTTTCATTTATTTCATTTGCTTTTGATTTTTATTAATGGGGTATGTGTACACCTCTTGGCTTGTAATAGATAGGGCTTAGCAAGTAATTTGGTCCATTTTCCCTTTCCCCTTTGTTTTAGTTAGCAAATGTAATAGTTGCATGCCTATGTGTTATATGTTAAATGCTTTGTTAGGGCCTTGCATCTAGTCGAGCATGCTAAGTGTTATGTGCTACGTGTTTATAAGTGATTCGCATGTCTACTCGCTTTTTATAGTGTGGATGAATGGAATGGATGAATGTACGTCACCACACTAGTCCAACGCTAGTTGTGGCTTCTTTTATCGTTTCCACTAGTCCAACGCTAGTCGGAATTCATAGGATGGGCTAGTCCAATGCTAGACCCAATAGGTTCTTTTTTTTTTCCTTTTTCATTAAGTGCATGATCACCACATATCACGCATTTTTCCTTAGTTTATCATTTGGCATGTTCCTCAAGCCTCTTCCCCTTCATTTTAGGACTTGCATCTCATGCTAGTTAGGGTTCATTTGCGTGAAAATCCCCTCTTGATAAGGGAAACGAGCGAGTGTGGCTACTCGATAGCCTTAGCACGCTAGTTTTACCTTCTAATCCGAGGGAAAATTAAAATCATAAAACTAGAGGTCATCCCCGTACCCGACTTGATGCATCCCTCTAAGTTCATACTTTCATTTTTTTTTCATTATTCTCTTCATTAAATTTTTAAATCCATATGCCATATTCACACACCTATTCACTTCTTTATTTTTCACCTCACACATTGCACCTATCTTTTTACTTATATATATTTACTATTTTTGCTCATTTGCACACGAGCACTTATATTTTCATTCATTTGCACACAAACACTTTCAAAACGCACACTTGCACTTTTCCTACACCACGCACACTTACACTTTTATTTTGAGTCATCATTTGCATCATTCCCGATTTTCTATGAAGCTTTCTTTATTGGCCGTCATGACTCGTGTGAATGGGACCAAAAGCCTCATAAGAAACATTTCTTAGATTTAGGATTGCATTTCTCATTCATTAGTCAAATCCAATTTGCAATACATATTTTGGGTAGAAAATATAGGAAAATAAGGGTTAAATCACGCAACTAGCCTTGGCTAGGTCGAAGGGGTGCCTTGGATTTTTATCCTTGCCTTCCCCTTCGTCAAATGTGACTCCCGAACCTTTGTTCTTTGTTTGCGTAGACTAGGAGTCGTTCAAAAGGGTTTTCTACTTTTTTTCCTTTAAAAAATTCATTTTTTAGGTGACTTGGTACACCCTAACTCTATACCAAGTGGCGACTCCATTTTTTCATATAAAAAACCCTTTTTGAACTATTTTTCTTGGGTCAAATCGTCGCATTTTCAAAAGTCCCATTTAGACCCATTTTTATTTTTATTCACTTTTTCCAAACCAATAAAATCACAAAAACAAACCATTTATTTTTCTTATCAAAAAATGGGCCGCGACATCTGCAGAATGCATTGTTTGTTGAACATGTTTGATTGGGATTCTGTCAACTAAAAGGCTATCAGTTTGTGTTTTCCTCCTTTAATGATTCCTGATGCTTTAAAGACTTGATTTTTAATGATTGCCTCCTTGTTGCCGTTAAGATTCGTGGCTGTTACGTGTGTTTGCTAAACATCCAAGAATCAAATAAGTTTCAGAATTTTGCTAAGGCCCCACGGAATGTTTTAACTTGGGAATCTGTCAAGATGATGTCTGAAATTCTGGGTTGCATGATGATAAGCTGCATTTGTCCTTATGCTCTACGGTTTCCTTTGCTGTATTTTGTCCTGTTGCTTTGATTGGATTTTCCGGAATAGATAATGGTAGAATCTGTTTGAGCTTTTTCATATGGGACTCTTTGTTGGGTGATGAAATTTCATTTCAAGAAATCACAAGGCTAGATTTACTTTTCTATCACTGCACATGTCTTCCATTTGGTTCATCATTTGCCTCCATTTGATCTTAAATGGTTCACGGTTCATGAATGGACTCTACGAATGAAAGTGCTTATATGTTAAGTGATGTTGAGTGATGCTTTTTGCTAGCTTATGTCCGAAATCTTGCTGCAGCTTTTCTTCTTTCTTTTGTTTTTCGATCAAACCAGGTTTACCACTTTGATTTTGCAAACAAAGGTTCACATTTTGATTTAGTCGACAATTTCTGGTTTTGATGAACTTGTTTGGAAACATAATGCTGCAAACTTCACTTTAGGTTGCCGAAAACTTGCGGCACTTTTCCTTTTTCCTCTATTGCTGTTTTTGTTGTTTGCTTATATCATTGATGATCATCTTCATTGTATGAACCCAGAATTTGCAGAAGTTCCTTTCCCATTCCCTCGCCCTTGCATATCCTTGTCTTGTTTCTGTTGGCCAAATGGTTTGAGATTTTCTTTTGGCATGAAGTTGACGTGAAGTTTGGGCTGCAAAAATTGCAGCAAAAAATTTGCTGGAGTTGCCTTCTTTATGCTAAGTCTTTTAGTTTATTTGGATGTTGAGTTTTGGTGATTTTGTTGTTAAGGTCAAGGTGGTGATGTTTGTTTAAGAGTCTAGCTAAGTTGGGATTGGAAAAGTTGCATTAGAATGAACACAAGCTGCAAGAACTTGCGGATGAAAAATGTCGAATCTTTTGCATAAAACTCTCCAACATTTGCATGATTTTGTTTTCTATGTTTGGGTTTGTTGAATGTTAGATTTGTCTGTCATGTTTTGCATGTTTGGTTGAAAGGATTTTGATCCAATTTATGTTGAGATCGATAGTTGCTTACGAAAAATGGAAGTTGCGGTAATGTCTTGGCTGCAGAAATGTTTTTGGGTTGCAGAAGTCATTCACGTAGATTGCATGAAAATTTGCATGAAAATACTTTCTAAAAATTGCATCCCAACCCCTCAAGTTTCCACTTATGCCACTATGGCCCAAGTAATTGAAACATTTAATCGATTTGATCCCTCTAAGTTTCTCTTTGTGCCACAATAGCCCAAGCATGTTTTAGTATCTTGTAATTAAGTCCTAAATCATTGCAACTTCAATCATTGTTTGGCTCTTTCTTTATTTTTGGAATCTTTGAAGTGCTTAAACGATTTATTTGGACTTGAATGTTTGAGTAATGCTTGTTTTGGATCTTTAGTAGATGCTATATTTGGAAATTGAACGGGTTATTCCGTTTTCTTGGTCTTTAAGCATTTTTTGAGCTCATACAAATTGCAATTAGGAGAGATTTTGTGACGACCCCACCTCCCCCTAAGGCGTACCAAAGGGTTCGGCGGACCGCCTGCCCAGCTCTCGCCAGGACTCACTCACTATCTCTATCGAATAATGTACACACAACCATGAACCATAAATAACAATCCCAATTCAAGCTTATAATGTACATTGATAGAAATCGAGGTACAAAGTCTCAATATACTCAAACTGGTTCAAGGCGTATACAATCCAAATACAAAACATTCTATTCGAGGAATAGCACGAGTACAAGTCAAAAATCAAACAACTAGTCTATGCTAGACCTTACATATCTCGCACCTCGCTCGTACCCCTGAAAGGAAAACAAATGGAGTGGAATGAGCTAAAAGCCCAGTGAGGTTCCAAATAGCAAATTGACCATTATTTATAAGTACGAGTTTTCGATATAGCAAAGTAACGAGCATAAAGTGTTCATAAATGTGAACAGTAACACGTCAAGTAGCAATCTTGAAATGAGCAAATGTAGAAGTTTTTCAAAATAAACAATAATCCAATAAATAATAAGTATTCCAAATCATAAGGATACGGATGGCTCTCAGGAGCCAAATTCCCCTTTTCATTACCAGGAGCTTGATCACGTAGTAGTTGACACTCCGTCAACTTTCAAGTAAGTAACCAATCCAGTAGAACACCACTTAAACGACTCTCCGTCCACCGTTCAACCCCCAGCTGGGCCCAAAATCCTCAAGAACACGGGTGGTAATACTCGAGTATACCGATTAGTCGAGGAGATATCACTCCACTCGACAATACAAGAGACCCAGGGTTCGTTACCCAATCAACCAAGCCCTTGCCGGCTCGACTAGAGTAACTCGCCACAGGGTTTCTGGAATTCCAGGAAGTGCGCGCATCATAATCAAGTATATCAAGTCAATTGCAACAATAAACAAGTATATCACATAAGGGCAAGTGCGATAAAGTACACTCTTGCCCTTACAATTCACGTATATAACATGTAATCAGATTGGTCACGTATCAAGTTCAAGTATCAAGTTCAATTCGGTATTTGAAAGCACTCACCCAAAAGATATAGTGCTACTGGTCACTTTCAGGTTATACTCCGAGTTCGGAGTCCAAATCTGCGATAAAACTCAATTTGAGAACTTTGAAACATGATTAGAGTTCGAAACTTAGACGTTTCGTTCAATAAGAATCAAGAAATGAAAATTCACTTGGAGAATACTCGTGAAATACTCGCTCACTTTTTAAATGATAAAACTTTGTAACATTTATACTTGAAATGGTCATGCGAGTCGAAAGTACAAGGAAATCGTACTTTGAACAATCATTATTTCATTTCTCAAGGGGTACAAGTTCGGCCAAGTCCTTATTTATATATCTTGGGACAAGAAGACTTAAGTACTCTAGATGGTTCAAGCAGTAATCACTCTTAACTCATACTCAAGTTGCAAAGATAGTTTTCTAGACCTCGAGTAAAAATTTGAGCAGCATGCCCTTTGTGTTTACCTAATTTCCAGCCATTTAGGCTTCATTATTTTTCTTCAACAACATCCCAACATCATACAAATCAGCAATTTATGTCAAGAGCCGTTCCATAGGCTCACAATATCATAATAACAAGAATCGCATTAAGTACAAGTGCAGAAATTCACTGTGGCACAAGACAGATTTGACGTACCAAATGCGGAAATAACATATCCAAGGCTATGCTTATCGGATTGAGGCGTAACCTATCCGTTTCGAAGCTAAGACTCAGGGCTACAATGTTCATGAAGGTCACTTAACCCAGTTTCGAGTGTAACCAGGTCAAAAATGCAAGATACTATACCAGGATCACAAAAACAGATTCACAAAATGCATTTTAGCGGAAACATCATAACTCAGGCTCTCCAAGTCCAAATTCCAAAATTCCAAAACCAGCTGAAAGCTAAGAAACAGGGTTACAATGTTTATGAAGATCACTTAGTCCAGTTTCTAATGCAACTTAGTCAAATCCTCAAATTACAGAACCAAAATCCAATTCATCGGCTATTTATCCACACTGCACTGGAATGGACATAACTCAGTGTACAAAAGTCCAATTCAGGTGTTCTTAGAGGCATTTTAAAGCTACTTCAGAACACTACAACTTTCATGTTTTGGCCCAGAGCTAAATCAGAATGGATCCTGGTCGAAAAACGTGATTAACTGGACAAACTGAACACACGGACTGCTGAGGAAAAACTTAAAACAGTAAGGGTATTTCGGACTTTTCACGACCTACGTTGCTCCGATTGAGCTGAAATTTTACAGGCACCTACAAAATACCATTCTCTACAACTTTCCTTCTTTGACCCAAGGCCAATTCGGCCTCTAACACACCAATACAAATTCGGACAGAATGCTTGGGAAATTTTCCAGAAATCTGAAATTTTTAGCTCTAAGTGTAATTTCCTCAAATTTCTGGTTCTAATCACCACTAAACAACCTTATATAACCTTAATTGCAACATTTACACATCATACATCACATTGAGCAGAAAATCAGAACCCCTAGTTCATCAAATAAATTGGGAAAAACCTCTAAATCATGCTAATCATCCATGATTCCACCACTATAATCAAACTACTAACTTAATTTAACAAAATCAAAAGCAAAACTTAGAGAGATGAGTTCTCTTACCTTGGTTAGAAGTCTCTAAAAGCAGCCCCAAGCTTTCCTTTTCCAAACTTTCACCACCAAACACTAACTAACCACTCAAAGACAAGATTAATCGGTTTCTTTTGTTTGATTTCTCACTTTGTTGGTGGATTGAAGAAGAAATGGAGAAGAGTTTTGTTTTTCCTCTCTTGTTCTTACTCTTTCTCTCTCTATGCTCTTAGCAGCAGAAAATGAAGGGAAATGAAGCTGATTTTTGTCTTATAAGGAGTAAGAAGGTTAGAGTTAATTAAGACCACAATTTGGCTAACACTTGGACAATTCTTAGCCACTAATTTTTCTCTTTCTTCCCCTTGCTTATAAGCCACAAATTTCGGTCCCCTTAGCTGTAATATAAGAAGATATTTTGGCTCAAATATCAATAAGCTTGTGGTGCAAGAAAGTGGTGGTCCAGTGGTGCGTTCAAACGGTAGTGCGCGGGACCCGCCGGTTCGCGCCGTTTTTCTTAAAAACTCACGTACTAGGGTTTTTACTTTCCATTCACTAACCTTATCTCATTGCTACTAGTCACATATTATTTCTCACTTAAAAGTCACTTTTAATCATCAAATTGATCCTCGGCCAGTACCGGAAATTTATCCGGCGGAAAAATCGCAAACCCTAATTTTGCTCAAATCTTGAGACCGAAGTATAAAACCCTATTTCCAGGTTCATCTGCACTTATTGTTGAACAATTGGGTAGTAGGGCCTTAATAAATAATAATTTTCAAATAAAAGGAAATTTTTTTTTAAGAAAACGTGAGGAATTTACAATTTCAATAATTAACATTAGAATCTCTAGTAAAATATGAAGATTTAAGAAACCGTTTAGTCACAAGTAAACTAGGGTTTTTTTTTTATTAAAACATTAGGGTTTCTAGTCGTTTAAAACGAAATAAGGTTTTAAATCAAACCCGAAGAAATATACTTTAATATTTTCTTCACAAACAACCTCCTAATATTCGGGATGTTACAATCTCCCCTCCTTAAAAGAATTTCGCCCTCGAAATTCCAACGGGTACTAAGAGTCCTTTAAAGTCAGTCAGGTACTAGAAATCACTCCAATCCCTTATATATGACCTTATCATTTAGTAAAGAGCTAAGAGATAACCAAATAGAACATGCAAAAAGGGCTCAATTCGCATAACTAGCCCTAAGTTGAAAGAAAAGTCTCAGATATTCGAAAAATTTAAAACATGGCTTAGCCTCAAGTCGAAAATTTTACCCCAGGCGGTGCTTGGAAACACAACAGGCAAAGCCACACAAATACGAATAAGTTCAAAAGCAAGGTCAAAACAGGGTTCAAACATATAAGTTCAAAAGTAGATTCAATTACTTCAAGTTCAAGAAGCACGGGTACAAATAAGAACTCACTCGACTAGCCTATACCCAGCAATTCACATTCTCAAACAGTCGCCAAATTCAAATCCTCATATAGTCATATTACTCATGTGTAAAAATCAAATCAGGTCCATTACATGTACGTAAGAGCACACTCGCCAAAACAAGTTCAAGTCCCAAATGAGCTCATTTTAGTTCTGTCTCAGACAGTTCAAGTATTGCAAACCCCTTTGATTGGTCCAATAACAAGGTTAAATGTTAGAATCATCCACGCTTTAACCTTTCCATCAAAACTTACCTCAAGTGCAATCAAGATACAGACCTTATTCTAACGCTCTTCACTATATGATACCCAAGTACAAGAATCCACAATAGACAATTCACAACTCGAGCCGGCCGGTCCCAAGAGCAAACCTTCCATATTAGAGATTCCCACCTGGCATAACTAACTAAGGTCTCCAACAATAGACAATCGTTCCACACTTAACAAGTCAATTCCCACAGTCCGAGAACCTTCTCCCGGCACGAGCTCAAAAGGAGCTCTGATACCATCTGTGACGACCCCACCTCCCCCTAAGGCGTACCAAAGGGTTCGGCGGACCGCCTGCCCAGCTCTCGCCAGGACTCACTCACTATCTCTATCGAATAATGTACACAAACCATGAACCATAAATAACAATCCCAATTCAAGCTTATAATGTACATTGATAGAAATCGAGGTACAAAGTCTCAATATACTCAAACTGGTTCAAGGCGTATACAATCCAAATACAAAACATTCTATTCGAGGAATAGCACGATACAAGTCAAAAATCAAACAACTAGTCTATGCTAGACCTTACATATCTCGCACCTCGCTCGTACCCCTGAAAGGAAAACAAATGGAGTGGAATGAGCTAAAAGCCCAGTGAGGTTCCAAATAGCAAATTGACCATTATTTATAAGTACGAGTTTTCGATATAGCAAAGTAACGAGCATAAAGTGTTCATAAATGTGAACAGTAACACGTCAAGTAGCAATCTTGAAATGAGCAAATGTAGAAGTTTTTCAAAAGAAACAATAATCCAATAAACAATAAGTATTCCAAATCATAAGGATACGGATGGCTCTCAGGAGCCAAATTCCCCTTTTCATTACCAGGAGCTTGATCACGTAGTAGTTGACACTCCGTCTTTCATATTTTACTAGAGATTCTAATGGTTAATTATTGAAATTGTAAATTCCTCACGGTTTTCTTAAAAAAAAATTTCCTTTATTTGAAATTATTATTTATTAAGGCCCTACTAACCCAATGTTCAAACAATAAGTGCAGATGAACCTGGAAATAGGGTTTTATACCTTCGGGTCTCAAGATTTGAGCAAAATTAGGGTTTGCGATTTTTCCGCCGGATAAATTTCCGGTACTGGCGAGGATCAATTTGATTGATTAAAAGTGACTTTTAAGTGAGAAATTAATATGTGATAGTAGCAATGAGATAAGGTTAGTGAATGGAAAGTAAAACCCTAGTACGTGAGGTTTTTAAGAAAACGGCGCGAACCGGCGGGTCCCGCGACTACCGTTTGAACGCACCACTGGACCACCACTTTCTTGCACCACAAGCTTTTGATATTTGAGCCAAAATATCTTCTTATATTACAGCTAAGGGGACCGAAATTTGTGGCTTATAAGCAAGGGAAGAAAGAGAAAAAATTTAGTGGCTAAGAATTGTCCAAGTGTTAGCCAAATTGTGGTCTTAATAACTCTAACCTTCTTATTCCTTATAAGACAAAATCAGCTTCAATTTCCTCTTCATTTTCTGCTGCTAAGAGCATAGAGAGAGGAAAGAGTAAGAACAAAGAGAGGAAAAAAAAACTTCTTCTCCATTTCTTCTTCAATCCACCAACAAAGTGAGAAATCAAACAAAAGAAACCGATTAATCTTGTTTTGAGTGGTTAGTTAGTGTTTGGTGGTGAAAGTTTTGGAAAAGGGAAGCTTGGGGCTGCTTTTAGAGACTTCTAACCAAGGTAAGAGAACTCATCTCTCTAAGTTTTGCTTTTGATTTTGTAAATTAAGTTAGTAGTTTGATTATAGGTGAATCATGGATGATTAGCATGATTTAGAGGTTTTTCCCCCAATTTATTTGATGAACTAGGGGTTCTGATTTTTCTGCTCAATGTTGAGTATGATGTGTTAAATGTTGCCAATTAAGTTATTATAAGGTTGTTTTAGTGGTGATTAGAACCAGAAATTTGAGGAAATTACACTTTAGAGCTAAAAAATTTCAGATTTCTGGAAAATTTCCCAAGCATTTGTCCGAATTTGTATTGGGGTGTATAGAGCGCATTGGCCTTGGGTCAAAGAAGGAAAGATTGTAGTGAGAATTGGTATTTTGTAGGTTCCTGTAAAATTTCAGCTCAATCGGAGCAACGTAGGCGTGAAAAGTCCGAAATACCCTTACTGTTTTAAGTTTTTCCTCAGCCAGTCCGTGTGTTCAGTTTGTCCAGTTAATCCACGTTTTTTGACCAGGATCCATTCTGATTTAGCTCTGGGCCAAAACATGAAAGTTGTAGTGTTCTTGAAGTAGCTTTAAAATGCCTCTAAGAACACCTGAATTGGACTTTTGTATACACTGAGTTATGTCCATTTCCAGTGCAGTGTGGATAAATAGCCGAATGAATTGGATTTTGGTTCTGTAATTTGAGGATTGACTAAGTTGCCATTAGAAACTGGGACTAAGTGATCTTCATTAAACATTGTAAACCCTGTTTCTTAGCTTTCAGCTTTTGGTTTGAATTTTGGATATTTGACTTGGAAGAGCCTGAGTTATGATGTTTCCGCTAAAATGACCATTTTGTGAATCTGTTTTTGTGATCCTGGTTATAGTATCTTGCATTTTTGACCTGGTTTACACTCGAAACTGGGTTAAGTGACCTTCATTGAACATTGTAGCCCTGAGTCTTAGCTTTCGAAACGAGATAGGTTACGCCTCAATCCGTAAGCATAGCCTTGGAATATGTTATTTCCGCATTTCTGGTCACGTCAAATCTGTCTTGTGCCACGTGAATTCGCACTTGTTACTTAATGCGATTCTTGTTATTATGATATTGTGAGCCTTATGGAACGGCTCTTTGACATAAATTGCTATTTGTATGATGTCTGGGATGTTGTTGAAGAAAAATAATGAACCTAAATGGCTGGAAATTAGGTAAACACAAAGGGCATGCTGCTCAAATTTTTACTCGAGGTCTAGAAAACTATCTTTGCAACTTGAGTATGAGTTAAGAGTGATTACTGCTTGAACCATCTAGAGTACTTAAGTCTTCTTGTCCCAAGAATATAAATAAGGACTTGGCCGAACTTGACCCCTTGAGAAATGAAATAATGATTGTTCAAAGTACGATTTCCTTGTACTTTCGACTCGCATGACCATTTCAAGTATAAATGTTACAAAAGTTTTATCATTTTAAAAAGTGAAGCGAGTATTTCACGAGTTATTCTCCAAGTGAATTTTCATTCTTGATTCTTATTGAACGAAACGTCTAAGTTTCGAACTCTAATCATGTTTCAAAGTTCTCAAATTGAGTTTTATCGCAGATTTTGGACTCCGAACTCGGAAGTATAACCTGAAAGTGGACCAGTAGCACTATATCTTTTGGTGAGTGCTTTCAAATACCGAATTGAACTTGATACTTGAACTTGTACGTACCAATCTGATTACATGTTATATGTTACGTGAATTGTAAGGGCAAGAGTGTACTTTATCGCACTTGCCCTTATGTGATATACTTGTTTATTGTTGCAATTGACTTGGATATACTTGATTATGATGCGCGCACTTCCTGGAATTCCAGAAACCCTGTGGCGAGTTACTCTAGTCGAGCCGGGCAAGGGCTTGGTTCGATTGGGGGTAAACGAACCCTGGTCTCTCTTGTATTGTCGAGTGGAGTGATATCTCCTCGACTAATCGGTATACTCCGAGTTATTACCACCCGTGTTCTTGAGGATTTTGGGCCCAGCTGGGGTTGAACGTGGATCGGACGGAGTCGTTTTAAGTGGTGTTCTACTGGATTGGTTACTTACTTGGAAAGTT